>CM035209.1:1685805-1735258 GCA_020233015.1 Callinectes sapidus | reverse complement strand
ATATATATATATATATATATATATATATATATATATATATATATATATATATATATATATATATATATATATATAGTGTGTGTGTGTATATATATATATATGTGTGTGTGTGTGTGTGTGTGTGTGTGTGTGTGTGTAAACTCGTATTCTCCTTCACATTCATCATTCAGCATCATTGAGGATTCACATCAAGACTTATTATTCCCAGTAAATATATATATGTCTACGTATTCATGTTACGTATCTTCGTCGTCTTGCTCTATCAAGAGAAGAAAATAATATATGTACTGAGATCAAGCCACTGCATCTCTCCCTATTCCCCACTGAAAGGTTATCACCACCTACATCCTCACCTACGCTACTCCAAGATTTGCCAGCCATTCGGACCAGTGTGCTACCACTTTCCTAATTACTCTGGTTTCAGTTACACATCAAACTGGGCCAGTACACTACACTTTGTTGACGTTTTCTTTGACAAAGGAGTCTCACATATTCTACAATTTGACAATGGTAGAAAATTCTCAAATAAAGTTCAGTATCTTTTAACATTTGTCGAAATTATTTTTTATCATCCTCAGGTTTAGCTAAATTTTTCTAATCTGACTTGACTTTTATAATTATCATGAATTAAAGTTAATTTTCCCTATCCATGTATCACTGGAGTCATCTGGTGAACATTTTATCAACCCTTAACAGTACGATGACTATTTTGAATGATATAAGGCAGTATTAATCTAAAATAAACCATTGAGGGGTACAGACTCTCTAAATAAATGAAGTATTCTTTTTCACTTTACAGGAGATTTTTATCATTCATAGACATTTATTTATGAATTTAAATTGATTTGGATGTTGTTTTCATCTTGCAACTGATCAAGAAAGACCAACACCTCCCATGGCCATTCCTGGTCCAACACTGTCAACTCCCCACAAAGAAAAAGAAACACAAAGCAAAAACTTTATAAAGCATGAAGGAGTTTCAGCGAACAGACATTGAACACTTACTGCAGAGTCCTCTCTCGAATTTGCATGGCGGTGCTGTAACATAGAAAATAGTGTTGACATTGGGAGAAGAAATAGTGATGAATCTGAAAAGAAATTGGGGACTTATTTTGCTTAAGGGACAGAAAGAGGAGCCGTGGATGACTTCCACCCCGCCTCCATCCGGCCTCCACCAACTCGCTAACTGTGCCGATGACACTTGCGGCGTGTTGCTTTTAAGCTGTCCAGGTGGTGGGTGATTGGGAGGGGCCGGGATGGAGGGTGGAAGGGTGGGAGGGTGACTCATCAACCATGCACGATGGAAGTGAAAAGAGTTCAAAGGAAAAAAAGTAGGAGAGATCAGTGTGTGTGTGTGTGTGTGTGTGTGTTATATTCACCATGGTCGCCTGCCTTTCCCTGCGGAGCGAGCACAGAGCTCATAGACCGATTTGCGGGAAGGGCTGAGACCACATCACACACTACACACCGGGACAGCAAGGCCACAACCCCTCTACTTACATCCCGTACCTACTTGCTGCTAGGTGAACAGGGGCTAGATACACATTAAGAGGCCTGCCCATTTGCCTCACCGCACCTGGGACTCGAACCCGGGCCCTCTCGGTTGCTAACCACTACTCTACGCGGTGTGTGTGTGTGTGTGTGTGTGTGTGTGTGTGTGTGTGTGTGTGTGTGTGTGTGTGTGTGTGTGATGTGGCCTCTCTGGTATCCATCCTCAACGTCCTATATTCCCTCAATTATGCCGGATTAGATTTGCTCAGTTGGCCAAACAGCAAATGGAATCTTTTTTACCTATTTCTTTGATGGAAGGAAGAAAAAAAAAAGATTCATGGGAACAGAGCTAGTCAACAGGGCGGTCTTTGAAAATGTGTGATGAGAGACCAATATGATGAACCCATGCACAGGTCATTGTTCCCTATTGACACAAACATTTATGTCAGCTGTCACGTAAAGGGAGCAATCGAAAAGAAATGTTACAAAGGTGCAGCGATACAGGTCACAGCTGTTCAGTAATAAACGCTGTGCTCAAAGCAGTAATAGTTGTGTGTGTGTGTGTGTGTGTGTGTGTGTGTGTGTGTGTGTGTGTGTGTGTGTGTGTGTGTGTGCGTGCGTGCGTGCTGCCTACGTAGAGAGAATATTGTTGGACGTGATGTGTACTTGCTTCTCTGACTCATAGCTTTGCCAGTGTCAGTACACTCTACTTTTGTCCTTCTCTCTCAGCAACTTTATTCCAAGTTTCCTCTTTGACCTCTCTATTGCTACTGTCGTTGCTGGCCACTGTTCTAAATCTATTAGCTGTGGTGTTCCTCGAGATTCCTTCCTATCACCCACTCTGTTTCTACTTTTCATTATTGATCTCCTAAACCAAACTTCTTGCTCTATCCACCCTACACTTTTCCACGTCTTTCCAGAGACATCCAACCCTTCACGAAGTTAACAGTTCACACAGGGATGGCACAGAACGCCTAACTTCTGATCTTTCAAAAAAAACTTACTTGTGTTCAAAGCCTCAGAAACTTAATTTCTCCATCTATCAACTTAACACAACCTTCCGGACAATTCATAATCTAAAGTTGAAACTTCATCTATCATCTCTTGCTAAAGCAGCTTTTATGAAGTTGAGCGTTCTGAGGCGTCTCCGTCAGTTATTCTCATCCACTGGCTGTTTAATCTGTAAAAGGGCCTTGTCTTTCCATGTATGAAGTACTCTTCCCTTATTTGGGAGGTTCCACTCACACTGCCTTACTAGTCATGGTGGAATCAAAAGCTTTTCGTCTCTCTCTCTCTCTCTCTCTCTCTCTCTCTCTCTCTCTCTCTCTCTCTCTCTCTCTCTCTCTCTCTCTCTCTCTCTCTCTCTCTCTCTCTCTCTCTGCTGGAATGTTGCCTTTCTTGCTATCTTGTATCGCTATTTTCATGCTTACTGCTCTGTTGATCTAGCTAACTGCCTGCCTCCCCTTCTCCTGCGGCCACGCAGGAGGGAAAGAGAGAAAGAGAGAGAGAGCGAGAGAGAGAGAGAGAGAGAGAGAGAGAGAGAGAGAGAGAGAGAGAGAGAGAGAGAGAGAGAGAGAGAGAGAGAGAGAGAGTTGCCTTTTGCAATTATATATCGTCGATGTCGGTACAAGATAACGTGATTAAAACATTTTGCATTTATTCATACAACGATGAGAGAGAAGAAAGTATTTTTATCACTGACAACCTGAAATAGTTTTGAAGAGTTAAGTGAAGCATTTGGATTCATAACATGTATTCATACAAAGGCTCCTTATACAGACCTCTTGTAGAATGCTGAAGGTCTTCATTCTCTCTTCATATCCCGAGGTTTTAATATTCCTAACAGTTTCAGGTTTTTCAGACTAACTGACAAATCCTATCAGGAAGTAAAAATTTGTTGCATAACTTCTGACAATGTAACTCTCCATATAAAAGTATCTTTTTACTCTTCTTTCTAGGCCACGTTTTACTCTGCAGCTTTATGATTCTATTGGTAGAAAGATAAGTGACCAGATCATACCAGTAAAAAAGTGGTAATGAAGATACTACTACTACTACTACTACTACTACTACTACTACTACTACTACTACTACTACTACTACTACTACTACTACAATTTCTACTACTACTACTACTAATAATAATAATAATAATAATAATGATAATAATAATAATAATAATAATAATAATAATAATAATAATAATAATAATAGTAAAAATAATAATAATAGTGATAATAACTTTATTATTATTATTATTATTATTATTATTATTATTATTATTATTATTATTATTATTATTAATTATTATTATTATTATTATTATTATTATTATTATTATTATTATCATTATTATTATTATTATTATTATTATTATTATTATTATTATTATTATTATTATTATTATTATCATTATTATTATAACTATATTATTATTATTATTTTTTTTTTTATTATTACCATTATTATCATTATGTAGGAATAGGTGAGAAGAAACAGACGTAAGGAGTTGAGATGTATTCCGTAAAGAAGCAGCACGCGAGACTAATCGGCAATAATTCTCACTTCCTTAGATCTGCGTTTCTTGTCACCTCTTCCACCAACCTGTCTAAATCTCTGAACATATTATTATTATCTTATTATTTGTTATTATTTTTTTTTCTTTTTTATCGTTTTGATAACGACAACGGTAATGATGATGTTTGTATTATCATTATCATTGCTTTTATTCATCGTCATCATCTTTATTACTATTAATTTACTATTATTACCAATATTAATAATTTATTTTTATGGAACAAAGAAAATCCCATTATGATATAATTTTTATTGTTTCTTTACTCTTCTATTCACTTGCTTGCATTGTACTCAAAGGAAACTCTTAACTACCAAGGTGAAGGATACATCAATGAAAAGAAAAAAACATTTTTCTTTACACTGCAGAGGGTGCCACCGTGATAAAAGAAAAATATATATTGATGAAGCAGTCCAATGAAGACATCATATAAGGTTATAGAAATTTCCCTGAAGAAGATTGTTTGTTTTTTCTCTCCATCTGATCAGGAGTAGATCTCTTGGTGGTTTAGCAGATAATAGTTGGTTTTATGTGATCTAATATCCATTTTTTGTAGAAAGGAACACTGGCGAATACCCTTGGCTGGCTGCACCCTGACTCCCCATAGCTGGTTATTCCTACTTGCACCCATCGTCCATCACACAGCTGCACCACCAGCGGCCCTCCACTGTCACCCTGTGGAAATAGTTAACGATAGATACATTGTCCACGTTTCGAAACGCACTGGTGACGGCCAAGAACGTGATCGAGTTTTGATACTTTTACTTCTGCTTAATCCTCGGAGTTTTTTTGAACTATTGAATTGAATTGATTAAGTAAAGAACGTCGCATGGAGAACTACATGCACGTATGATGATAAGGTTGAGGGAGCACAAGAAAAAGAGAGCGGTAGGTGAGAGGTGATAGAAAGTATGAGAGTCAGTGAGGAAGAGGATAAGGGGAAAAAATATTAGTGATCGAGAAAGGAGGTAGGTTATAATAATGCTAAAGAAGGCGAAAAAACACTAAGAAGGTGAATATTTCTTGCTACATTAAACGTGAAGAGGTGCAAAGTCAGTTCATTGTTAGAAACACGTGTCTAGGAGTAACTCACTGCGCAGGTGGATTTTGAAAGGTTGATGGTGCAAACGACCTGGTTTGGGTTCTTTGGTATCTCAGTGAAGTACGTGCAGATCTCCACTTCCACTTGAGTGAGGGCCGCTTCAAACAAAGCATTGGGAAGAAAGCCTGCAACTGAGGAGAGGAATGGTCGAGTTAGCACATTGGAATAATTTTGTCTTTTCTGACTGTTAACTTTAAGATTTTTTTGAGAGCATAGATTACATAACGGATATTACTGGATTACTTCCAAATATATATTTTTTTAAGACGAGCATTTCAAGAATTAGACAGATCACTCAGGGACGCCACAGAAAGTCTGATTTCTGATCTCTCTGAAATTTCTGATTGATACAGAGAAAGCGTGGTAATGTTCAATGCCTCAAAAATTCAATTCCTCCATCCATGAACCTAATGTACTGGCTTAGGTTTGTGTGTATTGCCGGGGCAGTATTTACAAGGTATTTTGGTAGCTTGTGGTCGAAATGACTTGGCAACTGGAGTAATCTTTGCTTGGTGTAGTGCAAATGGTAATTATTTCGTGGAATGTAAGGAGATGATTGGTTTCTGAATAATATATTCAACTTCTCTTTGTACACTAGGACTGGTACAATAAGTGTGAGCTGTGATTGATGAAGCTGATTACAAGTGAACAATTTGTAGGCTATAATCGAAATGTAGATGATGAGAATGCCTTAGAGTGAATGTTCCCTGAATGATGAGTGATGTCGTGAGTACAAAAACACATGTTTTAAAGCGTATGGAGGCGGAGCTTGCGATAAAAGGCATGGCTTAGATGAAGAGACGAATCTGGATCAAGAAGGGTAGGTTTCATCCTGTTAGAGGTCAAGGTTAGGATTAGCAGCGAGAGGTCAGGGGATAGAAATCTGGGGAGAATTCACAATCCCTTGAGATACAGGAGATTTGAGCGAGGATGTGGGGAAAGATGGAAAGTGGAGAACCTGAATGATAGGGAGGAGAAAGGAACACGTGTGGCTGCTAATTTTAGAATGAATTTTGGAATTTTCGACTTCAGTGACACTCAACTGTCCCCCTCTTTTATGCTGAATATCACCGGTCTCTTCTTTGCTTATAACCTAGATTGGATGCTTCAATTATGTCTTTTTTAGCTAAAACAGGTTCTATGAAGTAAGGTGCTCCAAGACACCTCCGCTATTTTTTCCTCTTTTGCCACTTTAACCACTGTTAATATACATAAAAGAACAGTGGCTATTTATCACAATAGCGATAAAGAGGCCTGGGAGGAAATAAAAAGATGATGGAATTACAAAAAAAAGGGATAAAAAGCATAGGGGATTGTTTCGAAATAATTATTTTGTGGCAGAGGCCATTAAAACCTTTGATATGCCCAAAGGTTCCCCAAAATCCTGAAAAGACGACCCATACTCAGGAATGAAAGTTATATGATCAACATAGCGCCACGAAAGAGTACATATTGGTGATAATATAGAAACTTTTGAAGTCAAACTTGTGAAAAAAAATAATAAAAATGAAAAATAAAAATCTTGCTGTTGAGGACGAATGATAAAAAGAAAGAAAAAAATTGCGAGGTAGGAAATTAAAGCACGGAAGCAACATTTAGATCGATCGAAAATGTTGATTACGATGTTAGTAAGCCTAGTCACTTGTGTTAACATGAGGACAAAGATGATGAGAAAATTCACCTTATAAGAGAAAAGGTAAAGGTTCACAGATTGAAATTACATCCTTGGCTTTAAACATTACGAAAATTTATAAATAAAAAATGAAATAGGGATAGATACTTTGGGTAGGTAGCAGAAGAGGAGCCCGCCATCGGCCAGTCTTTTGATGGGGACACTGGATTTTGTTAGTATTGAATTTTTGAGCTTTCTGTGAAACATGTATTTGTCAAATGCTTTTAGTGTTACAGGGAGAAGAATTCTATTTAAAGGGTAGGCAGTGACAGCTCCCCTCTGTTATGAAGCAAAGATGGAAACATTCAGGGAAGTCACAGCTGTATCAAAAACAAATCCTCACACTCAACAAACAGTACGTGTGAGACCTCCATCATTGGGTTAGGTATGTATTGTTTCTTCTTTGATTGTTGTTTAGTGTTTTAAAAAGAAGAAAGTGGAAGAAATGTGCATCATCTCTCTTATTCTGGCCAATCTTACGTGGAAAGAGGAATCCCCAGCCAGTGGTCACCGAATTTTGGCCAGGCATCAAGTCCTCAGCCTCGCCAAGGCACACGGGCTGAATCGCTGGGTTGTTTTCGAAGAGGAGCTGCACTGGTAGTTGAATCAGGGCAACGTCATTCCCCTAAATAGGAAGAAAGATCGTATCAACGAGGGCAAACACACACGCACGCACACACACACACACACACACACACACACACACACACACACACACACACACACACACACACACACACACACACACACACACACCTTTGCTATAAACTCTACCTTGGATTATTCTGGGCTTGTTCCTCCCTCTCCTCCCTCTGACTACCTCATGCTACCCATTAAAATCCTTCGTTATTATGTTTTTCATGCCCTCGCTGGCCTAATCCCTCGGAAGGCTTATGGACCTGATGGGGTCCCTCCTATTGTTCTCCGAAGCTGTGCCTCCGTATTTCCACCTTGCCTAGTCAAACTCTTTCAAATCTGTCTATCTACATCTACCTTTCCTTCTTGCTGGAAGTTTGCCTACATTCAGCCAGTTCCTAAAACAGTGTGACCGTTCTAATCCTTCAAACTACCGTCCTATTGGTTTAATCTCCTGCTTATCTAAAGTTTTTGAATCTATTCTCAGCTGGAACATTCTTAAAGATCTATCACTTCACAATCTTCTATCTGATCGCCAGTATAGCTTCCGTCAAGGCCGCTCTACTGGTGATCTTCTGGATTTCCTTACTGAGTCTTGGTCATCCTCTCTCAGAGATTTTGGTGAAACATTTTCTGTAGTTCTAGACATATCAAAAGCTTTTGATAGAGTCTAGCACAAAGCTTTAATTTCCAAACTACCCTCCTACGGCTTCTATCTTTCTCTCTATAACTTCATCTTAAATGTCCTTTCTGATCGTTTTATTCAATCAATCAATCATGGGGAGCATACGCCGGGGGAGGGGCGCGTTGCCTTACCTACTTTACGGCGCCACCCCTGGCGGTCACGCCTTGCGAGTCTCCATGCAGGCTCCCTTCCCATACTGAGCAGGATCAGCTTCCGGGTATTGCGCCACATGCCCATATAGCCGAAGTTGGTGCTGATGGACTATGCTAGTAATAGGCCTAGAATCGGTCTCATGGAACAATCGCTGATTTGACACAAAGTCATAGCAGCGGTATCCCATGATCCTGTGAAGGCATCTAGTACCAAAGGCATCAATTTGCCTCTTCAGGTCGGTTTTTAGTGTCCATGTCTCACAACCATAGAGTAAGACAGGGATCACCAGTGACTTGAAGATCCGAATCTTTGTCCGTCTGCACAGGTATCGACAACGCCAAATACTCGTGTTGAGTGAGTCCATAACGCCGTGGGCCAGGTCAGTCCGCCGTGTGACTTCTTGATTCGACCCACCATCTTTATGCACTACTCTACCAAGGTATGTGAAATTTAAAAAAAAAACTCGGCACTCCGAAAAATCCTGCAGTTCTGGAGGATCCTCCAACGAGTACTGACAAGGATATGGTCGATCTCCTTCGCTACCCCTCTGGCATTGCTATACCAAGTCCAGCGGTGCAGTGCTGGTCTCTGATACCAGGAACCCGCAATTCTCAGCCTTCTGGATCTTGCAAAATTCAGAAGGAAAGAGCTGTTGTCATTTCTGGTACGATAACCATTGGGACCAACACATATTTCATAGCCAGCCCTTACAGTGCCAGTGATAGCATTAAAGTCGCCCAGGACAATGAGTGCATCACGACGGTGACATTGGTCCAGTGCAGAGTCGAGTTTGACGTAGAACATCTTCTTAGTTTCACACACCTCGGTAGGAGCATACACTGCAACAACAGACATGAAGCCTAAACTGTGCTTCAGCCTTAATCGCATTATACGGTCATCAACCGGAGTAACCTCTACAAAAGACGGCTGCAGTCTGCTGGAGATGCCTATGGTCACCCCCTTGTCATGGTGGCTATTGCTCATGCCGGACCAGTAGTAAGTAAAGCCCTTACTACTCGTCGTACCACTACCTCTTACCTCCTTGTCTCAGAGAGCCCCACCATATCCACCCTCAGCCTACTGAGCTCATCCGATAAATGAGGCAGTCGGTGATCTTCTGAGAGACTCAGGACAATCCAGGAGCCCACACGCAGAGCCCTTCGAAGGTTCACCCCAGGAGGGGTCTAACGTGTAGGCGCCACATCTGCAGCCCCACCGGCACCCCCAAAATTAGAAATAGGGCTGGGGGTCCTCCTGTTCCTCTCAGGACACAGGGCTCCCGCAGGCTTTCCCCTGCATCCGTCATACAGGTACACAGGCCTCTCTGGTGCCTCGGCACCCAAGAGGTCTGCACGGTCGGACCCCCCAGCATACCTGGATCATGGCGGTGGCCAGAGCCCACGCTGATAGCCGCTACCCCGACCTTTACCTCTAACATTGTTGGCGGTTGTGGATGTTTTTTACAGGGAGGGGTTGCAAGCCCCACCCCAATCAGCTAGTTCGGCCATAGGCAGAGACACTGGTATCCCTGGGGGAAAGAACCCTGGCTACCCAAAAAAGGAGGAAGGGGAGGCACAGATGAAGAGAGACAGGGGAGAGTGAGCTCTGGGAAGTAGAGGGCACTCACTCCTCACTTGGAAAGGATCCAACCACCACCATATCGTTCTATTGCTGCTGTGGTAGACGGTCACTATTCTTCCCCTAAATCTATTAACAGTGGTGTTCCTCAGGGTTCTGTCCTATCACCCACTCTCTTCCTATTATTCATCAATGATCTTCTAAACCAAACTTCTTGCCCTATCCACTCCTATGCTGATGATACCACCTTGCACTTTTCTACATCTTTCCATAGACGACCAACCCTTCAGGAAGTACACAGCTCAGGCAAGGAAGCCTCAGAACGCCTAACTTCTGATCTCTCTAAAATTTCTGATTGTGGCAAAGCAAACTTAGTGTTGTTCAATGCCTCAAAAACTTAATTCCTCCACCTATCAACTCAACACAACCTTCCAAATAACTATCCCATTTTCTTTAATGACACTCAACTGTCCCATTCTTTTACACTGAACATTCTCGGTCTATCCTTTACTTATAATCTAAACTGGAAACTTCACATCTCTCTAGCTAAAACAACTTCTATGAAGTTACGTGTGGTGAGCCATCTCTGCCAGTTTTTCTCACCTCCCAACTGCTAACTCTATACAGGGGCTTTATCCGTCCATGTATGGAGTATGCTTCACATTTTTTGGGAGGCTCCACTCATACAGCTTTATTGAACAGGGTGGAATCAAAAGCTTTTCGTCTTATCAACTTCTCTCCTCTGACTTACTGTCTTCAGGCTCTATCTAATCGCCGCAATGTTGCCTCTCTTGCTATCTTTTACCGCTAACTGCTCTTCTGATCTTGCTAACTGCATACCTCCCCTGCTCCCGCGTCCTCGACTTGCCTCTTCCTCTCACCCCTATTCTGTCCACCTTTCTAATGCAAGAGTTAACCAGTATTCTCAGTCTTTCATCCCTTTCTCTGGTAAACTCTGGAGCTCTCTCCCTGCTTCTGTATTTCCATCTGCCTATGACTTGAACTCATTCAAGAGGGAGGTATCAAGACACTTATCCCATTCTTTTGGCCACTGAGTTAGAACTTTCCCAGGGATCAGTACTTCAGTGGGCTTTTTTCTTCTATTTTTGTTGCCCTAGTCCGCCTCCCTTCTACATAAACACACACACACACACACACACACACACACACACACACACACACACACACACACACACACACACTTACGTCTTGAACTTGAACGTATTCATCGTGTATGATAACTCGTTTCGCTGGCAAGTACTGCAGCAAGTCTCTGAAGTTATTGCCGATACCGACAACTAGTTCAGAGTAGTTACTGTGGATAGAGGCAAACTGTACTGAAAGATTAGCATAAGACTGAGTCTTATATCACTAAAACCTTTTTGTAGGATTATGAGAACAGTCTTATCTTTGGGACTGACAATTTCTACATCAAATGAGATGCCTTTTACTTTTTTTTAAAGGTTACAACCTATACGGCTGTGAAATTTGAAAAAAAAAAACACTCTAGAAAACACCAGCAGTATTTTCTATTAGAATATAATTAAAATATTCAAGAAAGGACGATCAAACGTTTTAAAGTACATACATGAATGCCATTCTCTCTTATAGATGAAGTGTAATCCCCAGGGAAGTGACGTGTAATACAATAAGGAAAAGAAAACTTCCTCCTCCTATCACATCTCTCTATTCTCTGGTTTATGTGAATTTTTCTTTTTTCAAATATTAATATATTTTTTTTATTTATCAATATTAGAGAAAATGTGACGACTTTTGTAACACCTCAGTCGCCATGAACAGATAGTAAGTGTCAAGCTGGTTTTGTTTTGTTTTTTTAACTTTGTCTTTTGATTTACTAATTATCTTACAATTTTCATGATTCATTGATTGGTGAACTACGATTATCAATGGAATTACTGTATGAGGAAAAGGCTAAACACAACAAGTCATCAGTGGATGCTGTTCATCAAATACGGTTAGTTTTCCCAGCTTGGAGAGACGTGGCACTAGGGATTCAAGCTGAGAGACACATCACTGTTCACAACGTTTAGACTACTGTATACAGCATGCTTGTGACGTAGAACTCAGTTAAACTTTAACTAAAATAATGAAAACAACCTTGATTATCTTAGAAATTTCCACCTAAAATGTTAAAGATGTGGCATTCTTATAAAATAAGCACTAGGGTCATAGACTCACTTATGAAAAATCCAACTAAACTCTGCTATAGGCAGTTCAAAGCATTCGAAATTGGAGTCAGAAATGTTTGAGTATATAGGACATTGGTAGCACGCACTCACCCCAGAAATGGTACCATGCAGTGAGCTGCGGTAAGCACCCATTCCCGGGCAATGATGGATCCTCCGCAGTTTACTTGGTTTTGATCTGTACGATTATTTGTAATGAACACCTGGAAAGGGTACTCCAATGGTGAGGCCTTCTCTCCGTCGATTATTCTTGCCTCTTTTTTAACTACTTCGCCGTTGAGGTCGTAAGTGTTCGCCGAAACTTTGCGATCGCCTTTGTCAGCTACATTTGCCACCTCGATAGGAGCCTTGCCACATTGCCCTGAGGACCAATCAATAGATAAATAGCGCCGCAGTATTGAGAGTTTCTGTCTTCTATCTTTAACAGTCTTTATTGGAGTATGTCGGGGTATCGAAGATTTCTTTACGAATGTAGTGGCTGTTCTACAGGGATTGTGTATCATCGATAGGGAAGTCACCCATGAGAACCCAACAACCAACATGTTTGCCCTTGATGATAGTCCTGCTTTACAAACGTTTGAGAAAGAGTTGTAGTTGATGAATAGATGGATAAAAGGTTAGGTGAAGGGACTAGATCTTTGTTTTCCTAAGATGCTTGTGTTATGTTTTAATTTGTTTATTTGGAATTCACTTGAATCTAAAGTATTGCTACTTGTGTTACCTATGTATACACTGATATAAAGACAAAAATTAAAGCATCAAAGAAATTCTCCGTAAAAATAGCAAATTTCTTGAGCGATCGGAGTATTATCTACCGCACCAAACATGTGTTGAGGTGACATAAACCAGCCTGTCGTGTGACATAATACTTGTAAAACTAGCACTTCTCGATGGCATTCATCGACCAACACTGCCAACTCCCTACAACGAAAAAAAAAAAAAAATGCTTTCATAATGGATGAAGGAGTTACAGCGAACAGACTTGTTTGGTACTCACTGCAAATTGCTCTCTCCGGATCACACGTCGGTGCTGTAACAGAAAATATTGTTAACTTTGCGACAACAAATAGTGAGGAATCTGGAAAGAAATTAGGGAATTAGTTTTGGTTAGGGGACAGTAAGTTGGTGCGTAGATTCTTCCAATTTCATCCAGCCTCCACCTGGCCTCCACCACCTTGCCGATTGGGCCGATGGCACTAATCCAGGAGAGGTGGCGTGTTGTATTTAACAGAGACTATCTAGGTGGTGAGTGCTGTGGAGGGGCCGGGATGAAGGGTGAGGGGGGATGGTGATTCATCAGCTATACATAAAGGAAGGGAAAAGTAGAACAAATAAGTGTGGTGTGTGTGTGTGTGTGTGTGTGTGTGTGTGTGTGTGTGTGTGTGTGTGTGTTTATGGGTGGGTGGGTGGGTGTGTTGCGCCTCATAATTTACTTTTTTTCCGGCTCAAGTGTTCTCTGGTCTCAGGCGCTCACACCTGTTACCTACCGTGCCTGAGATTTTGAATACCTGCTCCGTTGATATAAATGATGCACGTTTTTGTGTTATTTATGTGCATGAAAAAAAGAGTATTATGATTTTCCGCTTTATAGTCATGAGTTTATTAAGACTTTTTTATGTTTTATCATGCAACGACGAGAAAAAAAGGAAGACTTTTAGAACTAACAACCTGAAGTTACACTGAAGAAAGATTAAGTGTATTTGAATTCATGCTGCTTAAAAAATAATAATAATAGATGAATAAATAAATAAATAAATGGAAAAAACATTTCTCCTATAGTACAGATGCGGCCAACATTCTTAACCTATTCCTTCTGCTGATGTTTATATCTTAATTTCTTCATTGGGCTCCCCTTATCACAATATCATCTTTACTTTGTCATATTTCTCCAACATGTCCTCAGAATCCCCTCAAATGGAGATGCCTCTGAAAATTCGCCTCTGGTAGTTAGGGAGACCTAATAAGTTACTATGTTGATTTTTCGTGAAATAACTTTCATGTCAAAGACTCATCTCTGTATGCTGAGGGCATAGCGAAGGTGGATGTGTTTTGCTTTGAGGCATAAATTTCTCCCTCTTTCTATCAACCTAAACCTTTTGAACCCTGGTTTAACACAATCTGTTCTCCCACTATACCTGATAGAAAGTTGCCTGTGAAAGGTACATGAGTCTTCTATCACCTGAATCTCATGCTCTCACGCTAAGCCTGTTTTCCAACTTGCCAAACACTTCTTCATTGATAGAAAATTATAAAATCTTTTGGAAGTCCAACTCCCCCCGACACTTCTGAAATCTGGTCCAAAACAGCTCTATTACAGTTACATTTTCATATTTCCCTCATTTATTTCATCCTCATGGCACCACTTTCTTTTCACTGTCCCTAAAGCTTTCCCAAACCTTTGCTAAAAGCTCTTCTTAGAATGATTCTGGGCTTATTCCTCCCTTTTCTCCCACTGACTATTTCATACCTTCAATTGAAGTTCTCAGAAGGCTGATGGACCTGATGGGGTCCCTCTTATTGTTCCAAAAACTCTGGTAAACTCTGGAACTCTCTCCCTGCTTCTGTATTTCCACCCAATTATGACTTGAACTGTTTCACGAGAGAGGTATCAAGACACTTATCCCATTGTTTTGGCTCATGAATCTAGACTTTCCAGGGACCAGCATTACAATGGGCTTTTTTTATTTATTTTTGTTGCCCTTGGCCGCCTCCCTTCTACATAAAAAAAACTGTTCTTCTGTGATTGTACCTTTTCTGGCCATACACTTCCAACTCTGTCCATCGAATTCTACCTTTTATTTATTTATTTATTTATTTTGTCGTTCCCTGCAGTTTCTTGCATGCACGTTGCAATTGCATAGTTGTGTAAGACTATCACTCAATATCAATAATATACACTGCTAACATTTTCTCATTTAATTGACTTAATAGCTAAGTACACAGTTATTAACCTAAGCTTTACTCCAGCAACCAGCTGATGACTTCCAATACACATAACGCACAATATCCCCGAAGTTATCTTCTCACAATTCAACTCAATATACTTCACACACAATATTATCAAAGTTTCTCACCAAATCTCCCATCAAAAGTCAACTCCATATAATTCAATATCAATGACAAATATATCCCACATCAATGTATGTAACACCCAATGATATCAACGCTTCTCGTCAATCTCACATCAACATTTAACTCCAGATAATTCACTCTCAATGTCGAAATACATCTCACGCCAATATACGTAACACACGATATTATTAATGTTTCTCATCAATCTCTCTTCAAATTTCAACTCAAAATAGTTCAATGGTAATGTCACAGCAAACTCATACCAACATATATAAAATCAAACACAACACATTAACTCTGAACATCCTAATAATATAACATCCTAACCACTATTTTCCTTCTTACATTTCATAAACACAACAAATGAATTAGACTGCATTACCAACATTCAAAACTCCACTTACTGATACAAGTTTATGTGTCTCCATGTCACCCCTGACCCTTCTCTGGTCAGGGAAGCTGCGACCTCCTCAGCTTCTCTCTCTCTCTCTTGAACTCTCAACAATCTGTTTCTAAAGAACCTCTCTTCTCTCCGTTACATCTCATTTTATATTTCAGTTGTCACATATTTTCCTCAAAAAAACTATCCTTATAACTAAGGTCAAATATTCTATACATTTCACATACTCCAACATGCAGTAATTATATCTCTTACAAAGACACGCCCACAGGCGTGGCCAAACGTGACATACCCAGCCTGGGTATCAATATTTAAAAGTAGACACACCCACTGCGGAATGGGAAGGCGGAGTTAAGACAATGCATCTCTCAAAGTTAGGCTTATAAATGTCCCCTCTCCTGAGGTTTACCGCTCCTTCCGGTTTCCCAGGACCAACATCTCAGTTCTCCTGACTCTCTGTGTTTACCTCTGGGTCATGCCTGCAGTGGCCTCCCCTAAACACGGTCATGTTTGAAACAACCTTCCCATTAGTCCTTGTCAACTTTTCACCTCCTACCTACTCTGGTACTGTTATTATATTACTTCTTCTCTTATTTATTTTTCTCTCATTTCTTCTCATTTTCTTGTTTCTTCTCTCTTCTTTTATCCGTGCCAGGATACCACAATTTATTTTTTTTTTTTCTTGAAGTTTGGTTACATTCAACCTGTTCCTAAATATGATGACTGTTTTAAACCCTCAAACAAGTCCTAAAGATTTACGTTTTTCCTTATCTAAAGTTTTTCAATCTATCCTCAATATGAAAATTTTTAAACATCAGTTATTTTGCAATCTTCTATCTCATCACCAGTGTAGCTTGCGTCAAGTTCACTCTGCTGGTGAACTTTTGACTTTCCCTAATGAATTGTGTATCAGTCATCATTGGTTCTTACTTCCATCATTATTTCACCCCTCATCATTTATACGTCTCTCTCTCTCTCTCTTTCTCTCTCTCTCTCTCTCTCTCTCTCTCTCTCTCTCTCTCTCTCTCTCTCTCTCTCTCTCTCTCTCTCTCTCTCTCTCTCTCTCTCTCTCTCTCTCTCTCTCTCTCTTTCCAATATAGAGAAGTGGGGCATTGGTCAACCTTCTCCAGTATGTTAATTGACTTTTTTCATTAAAACAATGAAAACCACAAATTAAATGCATATTTTTTATTGTTTCTCTATTCATTATTTCACTTATTTGTATTCTACACAAAGAAAACTGAAGATTAAAACAATTTTGCATTACATTACAGAGGAAGCCATCATAATAAAGAAAAACGTAATAACAACGAAGTTCAATGAAGATGTTATATAAGGTTAGGAAAATATTTCTGAAGAACATGGGTTGTAGTCTCTCTGCATCTGATCAGGAGTAGCTCTCTTGGTGGCTCAGCAAATAGTAGTTGGTTTTATCTTATCTAATATCCAGTCTCTGTAATAAGCAACACTAGCAAACACACTTGGCTGGCTGCACCCTGGCTCCGAGTAGCTGTTTACTCCTACCTGCACCCATCGTCCATCACACATCTGCCTCACCAGCGGCCCTCCACAATCGTACTGGAAGAAATTAAAAGAGAAAATCAACATTGATACATTGTCTCCTCCTGGTTAACCGTATCCATTCTAAAAACACCCATGACAGCTAACACCGTAATCCGAGTTTCAATATCTTTAATTTCACTTATTCATAGGATGTAAGTAATGATGATGTTGATGAAGACGAACCACACTAAAATTGATATTTCTTGCTTCATTAAGCACACAGAGTTACTGAGACAGTTAACTGCTACTAACGCGTGACATAGAGTAACTCACTTGGCAGTTTGATCTAAAAAGGTTGATGGTGCAAATGACCTGGTTTGGGTCGCTTGGTATCTGAGTAAAGTATGAGCAGATCTCCACTTCCACTTGAGTGAGGGCCACTTCAAACAAAGCATTAGGAAGAAAGTCTGCAACTGAGGAAAGGAATGGTCGAGTTAGCACATTGGAATAATTTTGTCTTTTCTGAATGTAAACATAACAGATATTATTGGATCACTCTTCCAAGTCTTTTCAGAAACGACCAATCATTTCGGAGTTGGATCACGCACGAACGCTACAGAACACCTGACTTCTGATCCCTCTGAAATATCGGATCGGGGCAGAGGAAACTTAATGGTGTACAATGCCCTAGAAATTGGATTCCTCCTTCTATGACTCGCCATAACCTTCCAGACAGCTATCGCCTCTTTTCCAATAACATTAAAATATACCTTTCCTCTACACTGAATATCCTTGGTCTGTTCTTTACCTATAATCTAAACTGAAAATTGTATCTCTTTTCTCTGGCTAAAACAGCTAACAAGAGTTTCCTCTCTAATTTTTATTAGATATGCTACTCTGGCTGATTCAGGTCTTGTTTCTCCCTTTATTCCATCACGGTATTATTTCATGCCTCCTTTTGAGATTCTTCATAATGGTGTTCTTTATGTCTTCTCTGACCTTACCTCTTGAAGACTTACGGATCTGATGGAGTCCCTCCTATTGTTTTAAGAATCTGTGACTCCATGTCTGTATCTTGCCTGTTCAAAATTTTCTAACTTTGTCTATCAATATTTAGTTTCCTTTTTTGATGGTTTGCCAAGATTCAATCTACTTAAAGGGGTGACCAGTCTAATTTCTAAAACTACAGTTCTCTCTTTTAAATTCCTGCCTCTATTTTTCTCTATTAAAACAGCAATAGTCTTAAAAAATCTATCACTTCACAACTTTCTATTTGAATGTACTGTAAGTATAGGTTCTGTCGTGGCTGCTCTGCTGGTAATCTTGATTTTTTTCTTTCTTTTTCTTTTACTGAGGCTGTGTCGTTTAATGTTTTGGCGAAACTTTGTCACAATACTTTTATTTCTAAACCAACTGCCTATGGCTTTAATCCTTTTCTTTCATCTCTGTCAATCTTACATGGGAAGAGGAATCCCCAGCCAGTGTTCACCAAATCTTGGCCAGGCATCAAGTCCTCAGCCTTGGCTAGGCACACGGGCTGAATCGCTGGGTTGTTTTCGAAGAGGAGCTGCACTGGTAGTTGAAGCAGCGCAACGTCATCCCCCTAAATAGGGAAGATCGTATCAACGAGGGCAAACCACACACACACACACACACACACACACACACACACACACACACACACACACACACACACATACGGTCAACGAGACATACGAACAAACTCGTGCCTTTGAAAGCCCCACGCACGGACAGATATGGACGAAGTACCATCCCCACCATCACACGGAACATAGACAATGTACAGTAGACCATAGTTATATAAGTCGTAGATTTAGGTAGTTTTTTACTTCTAGAATAAAGTATTTTTCCACCCTCCCCCCCTCTTGTACAATTTTTAAGTCCCTGGGCCGCCCTACCATTAAACCGCTTATTATTATTATTATTATTATTATTATTATTATTATTATTATTATTATTATTATTATTATTATTTACACACACAAATTTTAAGTCCCTGAACTGCCCTATCAATAAACCGCTTATTATTATTATTATTATTATTATTATTATTATTATTATTATTATTATTATTATTATTATTAATATTATTATTATTATTATGTACACACACACACACACACACACACACACACACACACACACACACACACACACACACACACACACACACTTACGTCATAAACTTGAACGAAATTTTCGTGTATGATAACTTGTTTCGGACGCATGTACGTCAGCCTGTCTCTGAAGTTATTGCCGAGACCGATGAGTACTTCAGAGTAGTTACTGTGGACAGACACAAACTGTAATGAAAGACCGACGACGACTGAAACTTTTTTCTAGCATTAAGGGAGCAACGTTATTTTGGGGCTGACTGTTCTAGATTCAGTACGATACCTTTTTTTTTTTTTTCTACAGCCGATATAGGTGTGAAACTTCAAAGATTATGAAAATACTGTATAGACAACACCACTAGATAGTAGTTTCCATTATAACCTAAAACAGACAAGAGGAAGAGATTGGGTAGCTATGTGGCTAAGTTGTCAGTTCGTGGTAGTAATGACGCCGAGTTAGACACTGACCCATGGCAAGTACTTGGATACATATATATATATATATATATATATATATATATATATATATATATATATATATATATATATATATATATATATATATATATATATATATATATATATATATATATATATATATATATACTGTATACAGCATGCTCGTGACAAATTTTGGTAAATCTTTAACTAAATTTATGAAAGCAATATTGATTATCTTATAAATTTCCACTTTACAATGGTTAAGATGTGGAATTCTTGTAAATTTATCACCAGAATCATAAAAGCACTGAGAAAAATCCAACCAAAAGCTACTACAGACAGTTGAAAGGCGTTGGAAGAAGACTCGGAAAAGTGTGAGTATATGTACAGGACATTGGTAGTATACACTCACCCATTCAATCGTTCCATGCAGCGAGCGGCAGTGAGCACCCAGTCCCTGGCAATGATGGATCCTCCGCAATGCATTTGGTTTTCATCTGTGCGATTATTTGTAATGAACACTTGGTAAGGGTACTCCAATGGTGAGGCCTTCTCTCCGTCGATTATCCTCGTGGCTTCGCCAGTTACTTTACCGTTGAGGTCGTAAGTATTCGCCGGAACCTCACGATTCTCGTTATCAGCTAGATGCGCCACCTCGATAGGAGCCTTGCCGCATTGCCCTGAGGACCAGTGCTTGCATCAACAGAAGAATGGAGCCACCGTATTGAACATTTCTACTTTCTGCCTCTAACAGTCTTTATTGGAGTATGTCGGGGTATCAAAGGCGTTTTCATGAATATTGTGACCATTCTACAAGGATTGTGTATCTTCGATAGGGAAGACACACTTGAGAACCCAACAACTATCATTTTTGCCCTTGAAAATAGTCCTCCTTTACAAACGTTGGAGAAAGAGTTGTCATGGATGGATAGATGGTTGAAAGGTTAGATGAACGAACGAAATCTCCTTGTTTTCTTAGGATGCTTGTGTTATGTTTTAATTGCATTAGTATATAAATCAAACCGTCTTCAATTTGTTTGTTTGGAATTCACTTGAATGTAAAATATTACTACTTGTCTTACATGTGCATACACTGATATAAAGACAAAATTTAGCGCATCAAAGAAATTTTCCAAAATAGGAAGATAAACTTTGCGAGATATTGAAGCATCAGACATGTGTTGAGGTGACATAAACCAGCCTGTCGTGTGACATAATACTTGTAAAACTAGCACTTCTCGATGCCATTCATCGACCAACACTGCCAACTCCCTACAACGAAAAAAAAAAAACACACAAAACATGACTTTCATAATGGTTGAAGGAGTTACAGTGAACAGACTTGTTTGGTACTCACTGCAAATTGGCCTCTCTGAGTCGCACGTCGGTGCTGTAATAGAAAATATTGTTAACATTGCAACAATAATTAGTGAGAAATCTGGAAAGGAATTAGGGAATTAGTTTTGTTAAGGGGAGGGAAAGAGGATCCGTGGATCACATTCTCCAGCCTCCTTCCAGCCTCCACCACCTCGTCCACTGGGCCGATGACACTAGTGCAGGAGAAGCAGTGTGTTGCATTTAACAGAGGCTTTACAGGTGGTGGGTACTCTGGAGGGGGAAGAGGGTGGGGTCGACAGTAATTAATGAGCAACACAGTAGGGATAGGTAAAAAAAAATGCTCGAGAGAAAAACTAATACAAATAGATGTGTGTGTGTGTGTGTGTGTGTGTGTGTGTGTGTGTGTGTGTGTGTGTGTGTGTGTGTGTGTGTGTGTCTGTGTGTGTGTCCTTATAATTTATATTTCCCGCTCATATGTTCTCTGGTCTGAGGCACTCACACCTGTTGCGTAGCGTGCCTGAAATTTTGAATACCTGCTCAGATGACACAAGTGGTGCACGTTTTCGTGTTATTTGTTCGCATGAAAAAATAAGAGTATAATGATTTTCTGCTTTACTTGAGTTTGCTAAGACTTTAAGAAGCATTTTATGTTTTATCATGCAACAACGAGGAAAACGTAAGATTTTTAGCACTGACAATCCAAAATTACTCTGAAGAATTTGTATTCATGCTGCATAGAAAACCGTCTTTTCTCTAGTAAATTTCATCCTCTTTTGCGAACCAAAATATTGGTGACAGAGGCAGTTGATGGTACCCTCTATTCCTTTCCTTCCCACTCCTACTTTCTTTATCCTCTTTTTCGCTCCTACGCTGTATGCTGCGCCTATTTGGCAACAAATTGATTTGGTCTCCTGCCCACGCTCTTGAATCTTTTGATTTTTCCACCATCTGGCCTTGAATCCAAAGTTATTTTCTAATTAAATTTATCGGTGCTACTACCTCTTTCCTAATCCTTTTGACTATAAGACATCCTGCCTCTCTGTCCTTTTGCTGATGTTTTCATTCATGATTTTAATGTTCACCAGTAGCTTTGTATTTCCTCGCCATTTACTGATCATCCTGGTGCTTTATCCTTTAACTTTGTTATAATTCTTGAATGACTGTGCAACACCCTACTTGTACTCCTGACTATCTTACAGATGCGGCCACCATTCTTGGCCTTTTCCTTCTGGTTATGTTGTTATCCTATCTTCTCCATTGGGCTCCCCTTATCACAATACCCTCTTTACCTTGTCATATTTCTCCAGCATATCCTCATGATCCCCCCAAATGGAGATGTCTCTGGAGATTCGCCTCTGGTAGTTAGGGAGACCTAATAAGTTATTATGTTGATTTTCCTTGAAACGACATCCATGTCAGATGCCATGTCTCTGTATGCTGAGCGCATAGCGGAGGTAGATGTGTTTCGCATGGAGGCATAGATTTCTCTCTCTTTCTATCAACCTAAACCTTTTGAACCCTGGTTTAACACAATCTGTTCTCACACTATACCTGAAAGAAAGTTGCCTGTAAAAGGTACATGAGTCTTCCATCACCTGAATCTCATGCTCTCACGCCAAGCCTCTTTTCCAACTTGCCAAACACTTCTTCATTGATAGAAAATAGCAAAATCTTTTTGGAGTTCTAATTCCCTCCGACACTTCTGACACCTGGCTAAGAACAATCATTCAATTATTCATGGGGGGCATATACCGGGTGTTACGTCACGTTGCCACACCACTCCCGGCGGTCATTCCTCGTGATTCTCCACGCAGGCTCCCTTTCCATACCGACTAAGTCCCAGCAGGAGGCATCAACTTGCAGCAACCATGATTTCTGTGGCCGTTCCCTCGGCCTCCTCCCTAGTGGATTATCGTTTTCGGAAACAACCCGATAAGTAGGATTGGCTTCCGGGTAGCGTGCCAAATGCCCATAAAGCTGTTGTTGGCGTTGACTGGCTATGCTGGTTATAGGCCTCATAGAACAATCGCTGATTTGACACAAAGTCGTACCCATCCCATGATCCCGTGAAGGCATTTAGTGCCAAAGACATAAAATTGCTTCTTTAGGGATCACCAGTGACTTGAAGATCCTATCTAATCTTCGTAAGTCTTCACAGGTACTGACAACACCAAATACTCGTGTTTAGCGAACCCATAATGCCGTGGGCCAGCCTAATCCGCCGTACAACTTCCTGGCTTGACTCACCATCGTTATCCACTCTCTCTCCCTCTCCCTCTCTCTTTCTCTTATGGGAAATCACACTTTTTTAAGGAAAACAGCTGCTTACACCGCTTCTTCCTTCCCCTTTCTTCTATCATCATTGGTCAGTTCTTGATATCTTCCTATTGGCTGAAAGCTGTTCATCTCTGCTACTTCATCTCTCTTTTTTGATCCGAGGAAAAGCATATAAAAAAGGTTCTCACCATCATCGCTCGCATTTCTCTTGTGTTCACTATCGGAGTCTCATTACCACATTCTCACTGTCAAGACTCACTTCATACTCAGCCAACTATCTTATCGGTCTTCCATCGCCAGTCTTGTATCAACCAAATGAATCTCAATACAAATCATGAAATCCATTTTTTTTTTTTTTTTTTATCTATACGAAGTGGGCATTTTCATGGGAATTTATGGGCTAAAGGAGACCACCTAATGGAGGTCTCCTATCTGAAAGCCCACTCACTAGAGGGCTGTTAACTCTAGTGGACGCCCAATTTCCATTCAGACCGTAGTCATTATTCGAACCTATGCGCTTGGGGTTCCCAAGGCCCCAAGAGCGCACACGGTTCCACTGTACCACGGCGGCCTCCTAACAATCTTTATCTCTACTTATAACTTTTGGGTGTCTGTGTAAATGGCGAGGAAAGATATGTGTATCTAATCTTCGTGATTCACAGCACACCACATATACAACTCGCACTGGCTTCGACAGGTGCCCAGCTAGCTACTAATATAATATCATGGTATACTAGTGATACAAGAAAAAAATAAAACTTTCCAATATAGAAATATGGGGCAGTGGTCAACCCTCACCAATATATTAAGTGACAATATTTTTTTTCATCGAGACAATGAAGACCCGAATATAAGAGCATATTTTTTATTGCTTTTTTACTCATGTATTCACTCATTTGTATTCTACGCAAAGGAAACAATGAAGATTAAAACAATTTTGCATTACATTACAGAGGAAGCCATCATAATAAAGAAAAACATAATAACAATGAAGTTCAATGAAGATGTTATATAAGGTTATGAAAATATTTCTGAAGAACATGGGTTGTAGTTTCTCTGCATCTGATCAGGAGTAGCTCTCTTGGTGGCTCAGCAAATGGTAGTTGGTTTTATTTTATCTAATATCCAGTCTCTGTAGTAAGGAACATTGGCGAATACCCTTGGTTGACTGCACTCTGGCTCCCCGTAGCTGGTTATTCCCACCTGCACCCATCGTCCATCACACATCTGCACCACCAGCGGCCCTCCACAGTCATACTGGAGGGTATTAACATTGAAATTAACATTGATGCAATGTCTCATCCCGGTTAACCGTACCAATTCGAAAAACAACCCTGACAACTAAGACCGTGATCCGAGTTTTTTTACCTTTAGTTTCACTTATTCCCAGGAAATAAATGATGATAATGCTGATGAAGACGAAGAACACTGAGATTGATATTTCTTGCTACATCAAGCTTACAGTTACAGAGTCAACTGCTAGAAGCGTGTGATTTAGAGCAACTCACTTTGCAGGTAGATTTTGAGTGGTTGATGGTGCAAATGACCTGGTTTGGGTCGCTTGGTATCTGAGTAAAGTATGAGCAGATCTCCACTTCCAGTTGAGTGAGGGCCACTTCAAACAAAGCATTAGGAAGAAAGTCTGCAACTGAGGAAAGGAATGGTCGAGTTAGCACATTGGAATAATTTTGTCTTTTCTGAATGTAAACATAACAGATATTATTGGATCACTCTTCCAAGTCTTTTCAGAAACGACCAATCATTTCGGAGTTGGATCACGCACGAACGCTACAGAACACCTGACTTCTGATCCCTCTGAAATATCGGATCGGGGCAGAGGAAACTTAGTGGTGTACAATGCCCTAGAAATTGGATTCCTTCCTCTATGACTCGCCATAACCTTCCAGACAGCTATCGCCTCTTTTCCAATAACATTAAAATATACCTTTCCTCTACACTGAATATCCTTGGTCTGTTCTTTACCTATAATCTAAACTGAAAATTTTATCTCTTTTCTCTGGCTAAAACAGCTAACAAGAGTTTCCTCTCTAATTTTTATTAGATATGCTACTCTGGCTGATTCAGGTCTTGTTTCTCCCTTTATTCCATCACGGTATTATTTCATGCCTCCTTTTGAGATTCTTCATAATGGTGTTCTTTATGTCTTCTCTGACCTTACCTCTTGAAGACTTACGGATCTGATGGAGTCCCTCCTATTGTTTTAAGAATCTGTGACTCCATGTCTGTATCTTGCCTGTTCAAAATTTTCTAACTTTGTCTATCAATATTTAGTTTCCTTTTTTGATGGTTTGCCAAGATTCAATCTACTTAAAGGGGTGACTAGTCTAATTTCTAAAACTACAGTTCTCTCTTTTAAATTCCTGCCTCTATTTTTCTCTATTAAAACAGCAATAGTCTTAAAAAATCTATCACTTCACAACTTTCTATTTGAATGTACTGTAAGTATAGGTTCTGTCGTGGCTGCTCTGCTGGTAATCTTTATTTTTTTTCTTTCTTTTTCTTTTACTGAGGCTGTGTCGTTTAATGTTTTGGCGAAACTTTGTCACAATACTTTTATTTCTAAACCAACTGCCTATGGCTTTAATCGTTTTCTTTCATCTCTGTCAATCTTACATGGGAAGAGGAATCCCCAGCCAGTGGTCACCATATCTTGGCCAGGCATCAAGTCCTCAGCCTTGGCTAGGCACACGGGCTGAATCGCTGGGTTGTTTTCGAAGAGGAGCTGCACTGGTAGTTGAAGCAGCGCAACGTCATCCCCCTAAATAGGGAAGATCGTATCAACGAGGGCAAACCACACACACACACACACACACACACACACACACACACACACACACACACACACACACACACACACACACACACACACACTTACGTCATAAACTTGAACGAAATTTTCGTGTATGATAACTTGTTTCGGACGCATGTACGTCAGCCTGTCTCTGAAGTTATTGCCGAGACCGATGAGTACTTCAGAGTAGTTACTGTGGACAGACACAAACTGCACTGATGAAAAGGACTGAGGCCTGCATTGTTAAAACTTTTTTCTAGGATTATGGGAGCTACGTTATTTTGGGGCTGACTATTTCTAAATTCAATGCGATACCTTTGATATTTTTTCTACAGCCGATATAGGTGTGAAACTTCAAAGATTTTGAAAATACTCCATAGCGCACACCTCTAGTCAAGAGGGAGGGATTGGTTGTCTATGTGGTTAAGTGGTCAGTTCGTGGCAATAATGACGCGAGCTCGACCCTGACCCATGGCAAATACTTGGAGAGATTGGTGCCTCTTTTTTTTTCAACACGAAGGATTGAACACAAGCCGATATGCCTACATAGGACACCCAAAAGTTATAAGTACAGACATCAATCCCATTCTCTCCTATAGGTGAATGCAAGGAAGTTATATATATATATATATATATATATATATATATATATATATATATATATATATAGATATATATATATATAGATATATATATATATATATATATATATATATATATATATATATATATATATATATATATATATATATATACTGTATACAGCATGCTCGTGACAAATTTTGGTAAATCTTTAACTAAATTTATGAAAGCAATATTGATTATCTTATAAATTTCCACTTTACAATGGTTAAGATGTGGAATTCTTGTAAATTTATCACCAGAATCATAAAAGCACTGAGAAAAATCCAACCAAAAGCTACTACAGACAGTTGAAAGGCGTTGGAAGAAGACTCGGAAAAGTGTGAGTATATGTACAGGACATTGGTAGTATACACTCACCCATTCAATCGTTCCATGCAGCGAGCGGCAGTGAGCACCCAGTCCCTGGCAATGATGGATCCTCCGCAATGCATTTGGTTTTCATCTGTGCGATTATTTGTAATGAACACTTGGTAAGGGTACTCCAATGGTGAGGCCTTCTCTCCGTCGATTATCCTCGTGGCTTCGCCAGTTACTTTACCGTTGAGGTCGTAAGTATTCGCCGGAACCTCACGATTCTCGTTATCAGCTAGATGCGCCACCTCGATAGGAGCCTTGCCGCATTGCCCTGAGGACCAGTGCTTGCATCAACAGAAGAATGGAGCCACCGTATTGAACATTTCTACTTTCTGCCTCTAACAGTCTTTATTGGAGTATGTCGGGGTATCAAAGGCGTTTTCATGAATATTGTGACCATTCTACAAGGATTGTGTATCTTCGATAGGGAAGACACACTTGAGAACCCAACAACTATCATTTTTGCCCTTGAAAATAGTCCTCCTTTACAAACGTTGGAGAAAGAGTTGTCATGGATGGATAGATGGTTGAAAGGTTAGATGAACGAACGAAATCTCCTTGTTTTCTTAGGATGCTTGTGTTATGTTTTAATTGCATTAGTATATAAATCAAACCGTCTTCAATTTGTTTGTTTGGAATTCACTTGAATGTAAAATATTACTACTTGTCTTACATGTGCATACACTGATATAAAGACAAAATTTAGCGCATCAAAGAAATTTTCCAAAATAGGAAGATAAACTTTGCGAGATATTGAAGCATCAGACATGTGTTGAGGTGACATAAACCAGCCTGTCGTGTGACATAATACTTGTAAAACTAGCACTTCTCGATGCCATTCATCGACCAACACTGCCAACTCCCTACAACGAAAAAAAAAAAACACACAAAACATGACTTTCATAATGGTTGAAGGAGTTACAGTGAACAGACTTGTTTGGTACTCACTGCAAATTGGCCTCTCTGAGTCGCACGTCGGTGCTGTAATAGAAAATATTGTTAACATTGCAACAATAATTAGTGAGAAATCTGGAAAGGAATTAGGGAATTAGTTTTGTTAAGGGGAGGGAAAGAGGATCCGTGGATCACATTCTCCAGCCTCCTTCCAGCCTCCACCACCTCGTCCACTGGGCCGATGACACTAGTGCAGGAGAAGCAGTGTGTTGCATTTAACAGAGGCTTTACAGGTGGTGGGTACTCTGGAGGGGGAAGAGGGGGGGGTCGACAGTAATTAATGAGCAACACAGTAGGAATAGGTAAAAAGGTCGAGAGAGAAAAAGTACTACAAATAGATGTGTGTTGGGAGGGAGGCGTGTTTTTTTTTTTTTTTTTTTTTTTTTTTTTTTTTTTTTTTTTTTTTTTTTTTTTTTTTTTTTGTCTTTTCACTACGTGTCTTGGGTGTGATTTGATGATTTGATGACATTAGGAAGGATCTACGGAGGTTAGAAGATTAATGGACAGAATCTGTAGTATTTTAATCCCTACATTACGTAGTTTCTGAAGCTGGATGAAATCGACACATAATAAGCATAATAAATATGAGAGTGCGTCCCAATACTGAAGGGATTAACAAGCTGTATAGGACGTTAAAAAAAACTTGTAAAGTATTGGTTATTATACTAACAATAAATTCAACATACCGTTTCGGAGGTTTTGGGGACACTGGGACAGCCACTTATAGTGCTAATGGTCTCTTGTAGGTTTCCTGATTGTTTTTGTTATGTTCGTATATTAGATTTTATTTGGAGATTACTTTAGTGACTAGTGGGAGTTCAGTATGTTTTGGGGCATTATTGGAGCTTCAAGGGTGCTTTTATGATTCTATGTACGGGTTAATATTTTTGGCACCATCTATGCGACAACAAAAGAAACGCACACGAGAAGATGACGAGTCAGCGAGGTAGTCTTTGAGAAAAAATATCCTAATTATAGAACAGAGCGAGACGAACACGGGCAAGGGCTATTCACCTCTTACAATATGGCGCCACCAACACCTGGGAATACATTGACACCATAAGTATGTTGGCTGTCACGCCGTGGACAACGCGACGCATACGAAATGTGCCGTAATACCAATATGAAACATGCAACAGGAGCTCAGTGAAAGTTATGGTGGTGGTGGTGGTATGTGATGATGGTACTGATACGAACTAGCGATTTTAGTGGGTCAGAGTGGTGTTAGTAGTAGTGGTAGTAGTGGTAGTACTTTTTGTTGTTGTTGTTGTTGTTGTTGTTGTTGCTACTTCTGCAATGCCACTTCCCTCTTGTGGTCTTCCCGTAAAGGTGTCAAGAGTGACTCTCAGGAAACGGTAGAGAAACATCCACAGCACCTTACCAAAATGTACGTTTTAACTTTAGTGTATGAGATAGAGAGAGAGAGAGAGAGAGAGAGAGAGAGAGAGAGAGAGAGAGAGAGAGAGTGTGTGTGTGTGTGTGTGTGTGTCGCCCAATAATTTACACATCTATCGCATGTGTTCCCTGGTCTGAGGCGCTCACACCTGTTGCCTACCGTGCCTGAAATTTTGAATACCTCCTCAGATGACACAGGTGATGCTCCTCTTCGTGTTATTTATGAACATGACAAGACAAGAGTATCATGATTTCCTGCTCTTGGGCATATTTCAACAATAATAGCTTCTGGAATGCCTTAAACTAGTTGTTGTGCGTTTGGTAACTTATATAAAAGATCATTTGATAAAGATGGATAAATAAGTAGATAAAAAAAATTTGCATAGGCACTTACGAACATCATAAAAACACACACACTCAAAAAAATAAATAGATAAATAAAATAAATAAATAAATAAATAAATAAAATAAATGAAATAAATAAAAAAATAAAAAATAATAATAATAAATAAAATAAATAAATAAATAAATAAATAAATAAAAATAAAATTAAAAAATAAGTCTTTTAAAGTTGCGAACGGAAGATGGACATACAGAAAAAAAAACGAGTCTAGAGTTTTTCATTGAGAAGAAGGAAACATTGGAGTTTCAAGATAACTTTTGCATTATCAAGACGGAGATAATGCAGGTGGATTAAAGAAGAATGGAAACATGCAAAGAATTCTAGAGTTAGCTATTCTAAGGGATAAAAGAGTGGAACTACCCGTTAATTCTTTCGCTGCTGAGGCAAACAAAAGAATGATGAAAAGTATATCAACAAAATTAGTAAGATGGGCTGAAGTAGGGTGAGAGTAAGTGTTGGTAAATACACACCAGAGAGAAAGGAACCAAATTATATCAAAATACATTACTGAAAACTTTTACTGAAAATACAGAATTCATTCAGAAATACATACATGTACAGTACATTGATGTCCAACACTTGCTATGTATTTTCTGACTTGAAACGTATATGCCTTGAGGAATCTCACAGAATTTGGATCCTCAAAGCAGTGATGTGAAGAGTTGCCAATATGTGGCCAATCCTCACTCACGCCGGAAGTAACCATCAAGTGTAGTTGAAAATGCCAGAACCAACATGGGGGTTTCCTTGTAGTCCTTTCTTTATGCATTGCACCGCCTTATTCTCTCACCAGGACTATTTTCAAAGGCCACACAGATGATTAGTCGAGTTCTCACTTGTTTTTTTTAACTTTATGTTAAACGATTACCAGAAAACCACAAACAGTTTTGAAAATCCCCGGTAATATTTATCACTAAAGCCTTTTTGAAATAGTCAGGACAAGACGTCAAAACATTTGATGATGATGTTCCTGCCTGTTGTTTTCGTCGTGGCTAAGATGAGTCACTTCAATAAGATCAAGATCGAAATAACATTATCTCAACTTTTGCCGTTAGTGTCTTTTCTTTGTTCACTTTAGGTTAGGGTAGGGTACGTTGCCCGTCGTAAGGTGAGGTATAGAGTGAGCAGTTTTACACACACACACACACACACACACACACACACACACACACACACACACACACACACACACACACACACACACACACACTGTCAGGTTAAGTTAGATTAGATTAGAACATTTAACCTAACCTAACGTATACCATCTTTGACCAAGGACAGGTAGAACTGCTGATCTTCTCGTTATCCCTTATTGTGAAGGAATACAGCCTGTTTGTTAGTAGGGCTCGTGCTTAAGGGATGGTGTAGCAAAACACTATAATGCACAATGAACTCCGTCCCTTCGAAAGCTATGCGCCTTTGTCTAGTGGTTGTGTGAGTCGCCATTGTCTGAGGTGGGAGCCATCTACTACTGGGTCAAGGGTAGTGAATAGAGGGGACGCTTTTTCGGTTGACTCAGTGAAGCCTGTATTTTCTAGCACTGTGTTCTCTCGTTAGGACAGCTATGCAACGCTCTCACATGATTTCAAGTTCTTAGAGATGGTTTTGTTCCTTCCTCCTCACTGAAGATGCAGAATTTTGGTCGAACCATCACTGGAATTTGTAAAACACCTTTAAATACTGCCATAACTTTCACCGCAGCTGTCTAGTCTCTATTCGGGTTCTAATGGAGCTTTTCCCACTGACGCTTCAGAATCTTTGGTAAACCATCACTGTAATCATCAAAGCATCCTTAAAGACTATTATGTCATCCACTACGTCTTGTTCAGAGTAGTCCAGATGAAACCAGCACGTTTAAGGATGCTATCCACAGTGTGAAGGAAGACATGAAGGCCAGGAGGTGCGTGGAGCAGAAGGGTCAGCGCGCGTGCAGCACCAGGGCCATCAGCATCACAGCCAGCGCAGGGAGGGTGACTTGGTGGGAGGCGCCGCGCCCCAAAGCTCGAGGCTGAACTGCAGCGATCTTGTTGTCTATGGGAAAGAAGGAATTGGTAGAGTGAATCCAAATAGGAAGATATGGCAACATCATGGTGGTCATAATGGCGTCACTACAAAATGTCTGAAGCAACTTAATAGAACGCTAAAATCGTGATAATAGTGATAAAATTGTGTCAAGATTCTTCTGGAAGTAAACATATCCACGGGTTACACAGGGAAGCCATAGAATGTCTCGTTTTTTATCTATCCCAAATTCTTTATTGGGGGAAAGCAAACTTAGAATTGTTCAATGCTTCGAAAATTCACATCCTCTCTCTATCAACTCAACATAAACTTGCAGACAACTAAATGGCAGATGAAGATGGAAAGGTTTGTTTTATAAAAGGACTGGCACTTTAAGGCATGATTGGCTCTGGCAGCCTGCCTTGTTTTCTTAGACAGGGAAGGTGGCGATTGACAAATACATATACAGTATACTATGCATTAATGAGCAGATAGAAATACATATATAACTGTTTCGCTTGTGGTAAGGAGACTATGCTTTTAGGCTGAATGTTACAGAATCAAGGCACCACAGTGCTCTTGGTGAGTTTACTGTTCCACGCTATATTTAGTTGCTTAGTAAGCTGGTGTGTTTAGCCCATATTCTGAAAGGCTCCGTTCTCTCACCACGGCTATTCTCAAAGGCCAGAGAGGTTACAAACCGGGATTCTGAGGGTGTTTCTCCTGCCGTATACTATATGTAGTAACCTTGTTCATTTGTCATTAGAACTATAAAAACACCCTTGAAAAATTGTGCCACTTCAACAAGAGCCTTTTGAAATAATGGAGGCGCAGCGCTGAAGTGTTTCTCAATATGGACGTTGGAGTGCACAGCACCAGCACGTACCATCCGTGACGTACACGAAGACCGAGGCGGCCTCCGTGTTGGCGGCGGCGCACGTGTAGTTCCCAGAGTCCTCAGGCCGGGCGCCGCTCACCTTCAGGCGGGAGGCCACCTTTGGCCCCGCCTCTACGCGCACCTCTACGCCGCCGCGCCGCCTGTCGTAGTTGATCATGCGGGAGTCATGGTACCAGAAGATGTACTGCGGCGCCTCGGGACTCTGGCGGTGAAGGGACTGTATCATTGCACTGTTGTGACTCACCTTACTGCTGTTACCGTTGTTAATGGTGGTTGACAACTGCTGCTACTACTATCATTAATAATACCACCACCACCACCCCACAACTGGCCTCCCCTTTATGTAATAATACATTAAGAACATTGCTGTTAATGTCTCTCCTAATGGTGTAGCTATTTTCATGTTAAATATAAATGAAAGCAGTGAGCATTATTAGTAAACTTGTGAAAGGGCAAGTCGTCGTCGTCCTATGACGAAATATTGAACTTCAAAATTATTCCAGCTAGAGAGGCAAGTTTTTTTTTTTTTCCCTTACCTAGCTTGGCTTATGTGGAAAAGGCAATGATAAGGAAAATCTCCCATAAGCTTAGAATTTTAACTGTAAAATGACTCCAGGTTACTATTTTTGTTCTAGATTTTGTTTCCTAGGCTCTCTTCTCTCTAAGAACGTAGCCAAAAAAAAAAAAAAATCACACTAGCTCTCCCAAAACAAAAAATTGAGCTGCAAAAATATTCCACAGATCATCTGTAATTAAATGTCCTAATCGGCAACTTAACCCCTTCAGAATAATGACGAATTTTTCATATTCATTCTACCTATTATTTCACAATTTTATGCAGCTTCAGAAACTCATATGGTGTTTAAAATAGTGCCAGTAATCTTCTAAGCTCCACCGATCCTTCCTAATGTCAAAAAAATCATGTAATCATACACAAAATTCAAAGTATAAATACATCCCTGTAATGAAGGAGTTAAAGAGATGGCTGCTAGTCAGTTTGTAAAACAGTTTTTTTTCCAGTGTCTTCTAATGGGAAAGTTTGACAGATTCCTTTCTTGAGTGTTTTTCTTTTAATCAGGTAGTGAGACTAACAGTTCCTTTACACTGTTAGTATCCGGAAGATGGACCAGTATACCATGTTGGTGGAGCCTCAGGTGGGTGTTTACCTGTTCAATGAGGCAGGTGAGGGAGATGGTGGAGCCAGCCTGCACGTGGTGGACGCCTTGCCCTGGAATCACAGCACGCGGCGCCACAACCTCCAGAACCACAAGGTGTGACGCTAGGCCATCTCCCGTCGATACCTGCCGAGGGAGGTGCATTGAGGAAGGAAGATTGGATTGCACCGAAGAAGGACTGTATTGCACTAAAGGAGGATTCATTGTAGTGGGGGAGAGTTTGACTTCTGATTGCAGTGGAGGAGAGTTTGACTGCAGTGAAGGAATATATTGCGCTGAAAAAAATATATTCCATTGAAAGGATGCTTGATTGTTGAAACGGAGGATTTGATTGCACTGAAGGAGAGTGTGACTGCATTAAAGGAATAGATTGTGCTGAAAGAGAAATGATTAAATTGAAAGGATGTTTGACTATAGTAAACTATAGTCAAATTATGTGTTTCAGTGAGCGGGAAAGAACTCAATCAAGCCGGAAAATTAGTGGAGCCAAAAAAAAATATTAAAGCCAGGAATAAACTAATGCTCGTATTCTCAAATATTTTTATATTTTACCTCCACTATTTGAGAAAGCTTCACTCAAATTGACGTGAGTTTTTTTCATGTAATTTCAGGGCCAGAGTGACAAGATTTCTATTTTATCAACTGGAGAAACACCCTTGAAAACCCCGCTAATCATCATTTTGACTTTTAAAAATAGTCGCAGTGACAGAGTAAAGCGTTTCTAAATATTAAACTAAATCATGGAGGGACTGAATGATATTGCTCTCCATGTGTTTCAATCAGCAAGTCGTGGTGGGAAATGAAGATTCAACAACAATGTAGTGCTGTCAGGTGTGGGACTAAATTTCTTTTCATTGGTTTCTAGAAGGGAAGATAGAAGGTGAGGGAAGATAAGTGTAGAAAGCCCTTCCTAATGTAATCTGACAGCTAACTCCCTCCCTTTCCTTAGTATTGTTCTCCTTTTCTTTCCTTTCTCAATTTTTTTTCTTTATCTCCCTTTGTCACAACTTCGCTTCTCTTCTACTCTTCTTGTGATCTATATCTCTCCTTTCTTTCTCAACAACCTGCTTTTCCTTTCCTCCCTCAAAGCAACCTTTTCCTACTCCTTCTCTAAACAACTTCCCTGTTTTTTTTTTTTTTTCTTTATTTGTGACTTTTTTCCCCTTTGTTTTGTCTCTACTTTTCCCCCCGTTTCTCAGTTACCTACTTACCTACATTTCCTTCCTCCATCAAGCAAACTTCTACTCCTTCTTTGAACAACCTTTTTTTCCTTCCTCAATTAGTAACCTTTTCTTCCCTCTTCCTTTCTCAATAACTTCCTCTTTTCCACCTCTTTCTTCTATCAATTTAACTTTTCCTCCTCCCTTCCTCAATAACTTTCTCCATTTCCTCTCACTCTCCTTCCAGTAACATTCTTTCCTTCCTCCTTCTCTGCATCCCTTCCCTTTAAATCCCTCACGAGCAGCCTTCCTCACTCATGTAACGCCTTCACCTTCTCTCTCCCTCAGTCAAGCCCTCTGTAATCCTTCTACTGTAAATAAAACACAAAACACCGTACGCTAACTCAACTATACAGTTCTTGGCGCCATATACGTCCCTTCACTTGCTGTTATAACCCCCATCTAGTCAAGTGGAAAGAGAGAGAGAGAGAGAGAGAGAGAGAGAGAGAGAGCATGATGAAAAACATAAAATAGAATGAGAAATGGCAAAGAAATGAAACAACGAAACAAGACACTATAGAAAGACAAAAAATAAGTGATAAATAAACAAACAAAAACAAAGAAGGAAAAAGAAAAAAACATACACAAAAAAATAATAAAGTAAAATTAAATAGAAAATAACATGGAATAGATAGAATTAAATAAATGAACAATGATAAATACAATACAATACAATTTAACACAATAAACTCCACCAAGCACAATGGCGTCCTTGATGGGTGTAGCGCCACGTACCTGACACTCGTACGTGCCGGCGTCGTCCAGCGTGACGTACTTGATGGCCAGCGTCCACTCAGTGCTGCCCTCTGGATGGTGCACGGCGAACCTTCCCTCCCGCGTGTAGGTGAGTGTGCCGGAGGTGAGGATGTGCCAGTCCCGCCGCCGCACCCACGACACCTAAGAGACAGGGAGAGGAGTGAGGACGAGGTATGAATGCTGAAGTAGTGGTGGTGGTGGTGTTGTGTGTGTGTGTGTGTGTGTGTGTGTGTGTGTGTGTGTGTGTGTGTGTGTGTGTGTGTGTGTGTAAGGGGAAAGGTGTAAAGGTCATTGCAGGAGTACCCTTTCCCCCTATTGCCTGTCAGTTCTCGCCTACACACAGCATACAAAAGCCTCAATGCTCCACACTTTATATACTGGGGAGTTTTCACGGTGGTGGTGGTTTGCGGGGAGTTGTGTGGGAATCACTGTGGTACACGGGTAGTGGATGGGAAGAAGTGAAGGTTGAAGGTTCTCTCTCTCTCTCTCTCTCTCTCTCTCTCTCTCTCTCTCTCTCTCTCTCTCTCTCTCTCTCTCTCTCTCTCGCTCGCTCGCTCGCAATAGGCCTCCCAAAACATCACAGAACACAAGGAAAGCTTCTGAGAGCCAGCATGCCTACTCGTGGCAGCCCCTGTACGTACAAAACACACACACACACACACACACACACACACTCCCACAATGCTCAATAAACATGTGATAAATAAGAACTAACCTAACCTACAATATACCCATCTGTTATCTCTGAACAAAATACACGGAGCTGTCTGTACTCACTTTCCATCCCTGACAAAACACACACGCATACCCACCCCTACCCACCTGTGCCTCATTGCCTCACCTGCCTCTCCGTGGGCTCCTCAGTCCGGCACGGGAGAAAGACGGAGGTGCCGAGCTGTGTTGTGAGGTTAGTTAAGCTACTCTCCTCCACCTCGGTGACCACCACGGTAGGCTGCTGCTGCTGCTCCAGGGCGGCAGTGGATACCCTTGAATGTGGCGGGACGGTGGAGTGTGGCGGGGGGGCAGAGGTCACCCATCGGGACTGGAGACTGGCGGGAGTAGGCCCTGTGGGGGACACGTGGGTGAGTAAGGGACACATACGCACACACACACACACACACACACACACACACACACACACACACACACACACATTTGGAAATATCGTGATTCAGTGGGTATTTGTTTGTAGGAAGGGAGATAAGTAAGCACAAAGAAAGCAGAGAGGAAAGTAAGTAATGACTGTAATGAAAATGAACAATGAGGAAGACGGGAATAAGTTAATATAAGAATGAAACGTACACACAGAGTTTACCACTACTACTACTACTACTACTACTACTACTACTACTACTACTACTACTACTACTGCTACTACTATCGCTTCCACAACTATCACGAAGCGTCAGGACAGGTAACCATAAGACCACAATAAGCGACGGTCTTTACAGTCGAGTCGCAGTTTCATGAGCGCTCACGAGCAGTCGAAGCTTCATACGGTCTCTGCCGGCGGCGTGGGACGGTAAGACCGCGGAGAGGCCAATATTGGCTTGAGTAGAGGAGGGGGAGGATGTTTTTGTTACGTATTCGCTTGTACAGACGTGAGCGTGTGTCCGTGGGAGAGTGAAGCAGATGAAGAGTTGTAGAAATTATGTGGATGAGGCCAGACGTGTAAATGTGAGGCTAAAAATCGTGAAATCAACGACTACACACTGAGCACCAACTACGTTCAAATAGTCTGGTTAAAGTTACACAAGTTTCTTTTTTTTATGATCACAGATAAACTAGATTTCTACATTATTCATTTGAGGAATACTCCTGAAAATCTGACTAATCCTTGCGTATAACGGGTTGAGGTATGGAATGAATGAGGGAGTACAAGCGAAAAGAAAAGAGAAAGTGTGTCAAAGTGAAGTAAAAAAGAAAATGGAAATTGCCGAGAAAAATGAACGAATACAAGTGGAAACCAGTAAGAAGAAAGAAGAGAAAGGAGGGCGTATTGCTGACAACAACGGGTAGACGCTTCATAAGTTCTGAGACGGTTGACAGGTTAATGATAATTTGAAGGTAATATGAAAATGCATCCCAGTGCTGAGGAGCTTAATATGGGGCCTCGCAATTATTAACAAACATAGTTCTACACCCACCATCTTGGGAAGCAGCAGCGCCAGGGACAAGGGCGGCCAGGAGCAGGAGTAGCAGCCGCACGTGTCCGCTAACCATGGTGTGGAGGGGTCCCAGCGGGGGGTCATGGGGGTCCTTCAGTGGGAGGTGACCTGCGGCCGCTGCGATGTTCCACGCCAAGCCTTCCACCTGGGGAGTGATTGGGGTTGTAGTAGTAGTAGTAGTAGTGATAGTAAGAGGAGGAGGAGGAGGAGTGGCTATAGTAACAACAGAGGGGTAGAACAAATACACACACACACACACACACAGAGAGAGAGAGAGAGAGAGAGAGAGAGAGAGAGAGAGAGAGAGAGAAACGTACAATCCATAAAAGTCGGAATCAGTATCACAGCTATATTAACGTCTTAGGAACGTACAAATTAAAGCTGATTTCATTCGTAAAACTCCTTGGCAATCTAACATTTCAACTACTCAAATTCCAAAATAAAAGGAAAACCTTCTGTACTGGGACGCATTTTTTTTACCATGAGTTTCGGGTACGATAAGACCATTTTATTTACACTATGAAGAATTTATGGAAGTTAGAAGATTAATGGCCAGAGTCTTCACAATGTTAATCCCCACCTAAGTTTCTGAGGCTATATAAAATCGCCAAATGGTAAGCAGAATGAACGTGGAAGCGCGTCATGGTATTGTAGGAGTTGAAAAGAATGCAGAAGCGTGGGATTGCTTTGGAACATAGTATTGGGCACGCTACAGTCTGATATAGCTGTGTATTGGCGGTCAGTAAGCCCCAAGACCTTTCCACCGTACTTAATGGCTCTATTGAAATTTATTGAGGCTTGCAAGGGGCTTATTGTGCTCTTATGAAAATCGACACAGGTTATGAAGGCGTTTTGATGATTATATTGAGTTTAACTTCTCCAGTACTGGGATGCATTTTCATATTCATCTTACTTATTTGGTGATCTTTTACAGCTTCAGGAACTACATATACCCTTCCCAATGTCCATAAAATAGTATAATGACACCCAAACCTCATGGTAAAACTGTGCAGTAGTACTGAAGGTGCTTAGAATGATTTGAAAGATTGTTATTGAGATTTTGAAGAATGTTTAATGAATTTAGTTGTACTTAAACGCATTCAGCACACTTATTAAGCTCTTTTGTAAGTTGATACAGGTTGTGAAGACTTTTTAGTGATTATACCCATAGTTTAATTTGAGAATGATTTGGAAGATTTTATTTGGTGTTCTGAGAGTCTTCTTTCACGATTCCTGTAATAATCAAATTAATTTTACATCTTTACAGGTTCTTACGGCAGTTAAAAAAAAGTTATGGAGGCCTTTTTTCATTTTGGTGATTATTTTGATACTTTAAAAATGATTTTGATGTTTTTTTAATGATTTCAGTAATAGTCCATCTCTTTCATCATCTTTTCGAGCCTTTTATGTTAGTTGATTATAGTTATGGAAGTTGTTTGTAGTTTTAAGATAGATTTTGAGGGTGTTTTTTGTGATTTTACTAGTAATTAACACTCACGGGTCTCTTGTGGAAGTTGTTTCGTGTTTCTGTTGATATTTAAGGAACTATTTTGAGGTTTTTTCATGATTTTAGTGATGACTCACTTAGCACCATTACGAGGTTCTTATGGAAGTTGATTGTGGGAGTTGTTTTGGTGATTCTGCTGATAGTTTAAGAAGGATTTGAACCATTAACGGGAGAAAGCACCCATGAGAGCCGAATGATCATCCCTGGGCCCGTTAAGAATGGTCGCTGTGAGAGAACAAAGCCTTTCAAAATACGGGCTCAGGCGTCGGCGGCACAATTACAGAAGTCATTATCATTATTCACGGTGTTGCAGATCCAGGCGTAAGCCAAGCTGGAATTATCACACATTAATCCCACTGCAGCTTCAAGGACCCAGCCACCGCACCGCCGCCACTTCCTTCTCTCTCACCAACGTTATTCTCATTTCATTGTGTTATTTTTCCTTTTGTTTTATTTATGCAATGTGGGTTATTTTTCCTTTCATTCACTTGTGTAATGCAAAAGAAGACCACCTAATGGAGATCTCTTATCTGAAAGGCCACCCATTTCGGAAACGCTACCTAAAGTGGATGCCCAGTCTTCCCTCGGACCGTGGCCAGGATTCGAACCCACGCGCTTCAGGATCTCGAGGCCCCCGGAGTGTACGTGGCTCCATTGTACCACGGTGGGCCTTTTGTGATTTCCTTTTATATCGTATTTGTCTCTTTTCATTCTTTCCTATATAAGATTAAGAAGGTCGTTGGTATAAGGGTACAAAAACAAATTGGAAAAAAAAGCTGACTGAAGTGCCAATTCCTAAAAGAAAAGAAAAGAATTAGGATCTTGAAACATGTTTTTTTCTCTCTCTCTTCCGTGGTGAAATTTTTTCTTTTTTCCAGGCTATTTTCACAATTTTCTGATTTTTTCTTCATTTTCCGAGTCTTTCCCTTTCAGTCCATCTTCCTTTCCTTCCAGACCACGTGATTTCCTTTTAGTCTGTCTTCGTACTTTCCAGACAATCTTGGTGCCTTCCAGGGTTTTTCTCCTTCTCCAGGCAATCTTTTATCCCTTCCAGACTATCTTCGCCACTTTTGTCGTTTTTCTTTACCACTTCCAGGTAGTCCTTTTTTCCACGCTCCATGCCATCTTCCTTCCATTCCAGACCACCATCACGCATTCCACACCATTTTCTTCGTTTTCTAAGCCTTCATTGTACATTTTAGGTCATCTTTATCTGTTTTGCTCACCTTCAGACCAATATCTACCTGTTGTACTCGTATCTCACACTATACTTATAATTTCCAGATCTTCCCTACATCTCTTCACCCTTATTCTCTCTTTTTGAGCCTTTGTTTACCCTCCAGGACATCTTTTACCATTACTGCCATCAGTCACCCCACACTCCATCTCGCCACTCAATGCATTCCAGACAAGACACACTAACTCTTTCCTTCTTTCATCTTCTACCTATAGTTCAAGTCTAAGACCATTGGAAATTCTAACTCAAGACAATTACACAAGAAAAATCGTTAATGAGAAAATTATATGTTGTGTAATTAAAGTCTGAATAGAAACAGGAAATTAAGTAAAAAATGTTGGAATTTAGAAGGAACATTTAAAACAGGAAATGTATAGATACTGAAATGGGTAGATATGAATATATGTTTCATTGATCACCACATACAGCAAGCTCACAATTGAATTCTAATAACTAGTGAGGTCCAACAAATTGCTCGCACACACACACACACACACACACACACACACACACACACACACACACACACACACACACACACACACACACACACACACGCACGCACGCACGCACGCGCGCGCGCGGATAGATAAATTACTAAAAATAGATAAGTGAAAGAAAGAAATGATAATAATAATAATAATAATAATAATAATAATAATAATAATAATAATAATAATAATAATGACAAATAGAAGATAGTAGTTACAGAGGAGTAAAAATAAATAAGATAGTAAACTCTACATAGATAAAAAAAAAATGATGTATGTAATAGAAAAACGCATAGATTAATAAATGTACTGCTCTTCTAGTTTACTTTTGTTCTCCGGTCGTCCTTAAACTTATTGGATAGCAACTTCAATCACAAATGCCTCGATTCCTTTTACATGCTCAGATGTTTTTTCTCTTTCTTTTTTTTCAGGGGAAGTGATGCATCAGGGACAGCCGCCAGGAAGGCCAGGTAAATGAATAATAATGTTCAGGTGTGGCAGCTCAGGTCTTTTGTCTTGTGATGTAAACTTGTCACCAGAATTAAGTGACGTCACAAAATTTGGTAAGGCATTTTGATTCAGTTGTAGCTGCAAGTTGCCTTTGTCATTAACGCAATTATTAGTTTTGCTTTTGTACTTTCAGCGGTCATTATATTTGTATTTTGTGATGTCTAGTTGCCTCAAAAAGTAACGTCATGAAATTTCATCAAATATTTTGGACAAACATTTTCCATACTGGTCTATATTGCTTGTTTGTTTGTTTCCTTGTTTGGATATTCTTTTTTTTATTTCAGCTATTAGTTTCGCATTCGTTAGTCTATTCATGCCACACTAAAGTTTGTGCTTTTGAAAGTCATCCCTGTACGTAAGCTGTACCATATCGCGGTGAAAGGCCCAAAAGACCACAAGAAAATCCATGAATGAGGAAGATAAGTAGAAATAAACACTCGTGCTTAGACTGCCACGTGTAGACCTAACGAGTCTTTGCAGCTTCTCTTATTTCCTTGTCTTTATCGGCGTTTCCTGCCTCCCTTCGCCTTTCTAATATGTTTGTCAAGGTGCGGAGAGCGAACATCTTTTCCCCTCCTCCTACACGCCACAACTGAAGGAGGGCTGTCCATGCCGTGTCTCTGTGACATTCTCTGGGGGTTGGGGCGCGCAGGGGCGGCAGCGAGGCGTGCTATTCTGTCTGCCAAGAAGGATTGACTATTTCCTGGAGATTTTAACTGTTTTTTCCTGTGATTTGGTTCATTTTCCGTATTGACGCACCACCTCCGAGATCTTTCGCGTTAATTCACAGTCATCTCAAGGCATTCTACTGGCGAAAAACTGTTAAATATACTCTTTTAATGATCTTTTCTATCTGTCTTCTCGGTATTTGTTTATTTATTAAGATTTCGTTGTTTTAGAGCTGTGTTGTGTACATCGCAGAGAGAGAGAGAGAGAGAGAGAGAGAGAGAGAGAGAGAGAGAGAGAGAGAGAGAGAGAGAGAGAGAGAGAGAGAGAGAGAGAGAGAGAGAGAGAGAGAGAGGAAATATAAAGTAAGAACAAATTGGAGGAGAAAGAGGAGAACTAAGAAAGATAAAAGGAGAACAAATAGGTGGAAAAGGAGGAAAAGGAGGAGGAGGAGGAGGAGATAAATGAATAGGAAGAAGAGAATGAGGATTATGATGATGAACTCGTTTATGAGAGTGAAGTAATAAATTTGTGTAATGGTGATGCAAAGGACATAATTAAATAGTAATAAAGGATGATAATAAAATAATGATAAAAGATAGTAATAAAAGCTAGTAATAATAGAACCCAGTATTTAATCCAACTACGAGTACAAATACCAACTCGTTTGAACCAGCTTTTGTCAGGTACAGGGAAGGTGGCAGGGGAGAGGGGAGAGGGAGACGAAGGGAGAGGAAGGGGAGAGAAACAAGTGAAGTATATAAATTTCTGAACAGTATTGCACAAGCGGTAAAGAAAAAAAAAAAAAAAGAAATGAGTAAGGAGGACTAAAATATCCTGGCAAAATATGACGCCACAGAAATACCTTCCCATCATTAACTTCCTGAAGGCAAAGGCCGAACGGAGTCTGTTACTTGGCATTTTCTGGCCCGCACCGCGACTTACACTGCCGCCGCCCAGATGGAATTAGATGGCCTCACTAACTAAATTGCCTCGCGTTCCAACTTTCCCTGCGATTTTTAAGCTGCTTGGGGAGACGAGGCGAGCCTTTTTTTTTTTACATTATCATTTTATTTATTGTAGGAAAGCTTAATTTGTTTTCCGTAGTGAGTGAGGCCATGTGTTCTAATACCTGGACTTTCCTTGTTTTGTGAAGGCAGGAGTAGGGACAGGTATTGTAATAGTATGGCTTGCTTTATTAGACGAGTAAGGCAAGTATCTCATTATAAACCTTTCCCTATTTGTGTAGAGTAGATATTCTAACAGCTGGACCTGCCTTGTTTTGTGGAGGCAGGAGTAAAGCTATGAATTTTGACAGACTGGCTTGCTTTATGAGAGGAATAAGGCAAGTGTTGTAATATAAATCTTCCTTGTTTAGTGTAGAGGATATCAAGGACGTACTTTCCGTTACCTAGACCTGCCTTGTGTAGGTAGGAGTGAGGACATGAAGTGCAATATTCTAGCTTGCTTTATGAGAGGAATAAGGCAGGTATTCTAATATAAACCTTTCTTGCCTATAGTGTAGAGGATATCAAAGCGGTGTTTTGCCATTGCTAGGTCTACCTTTCTCTGTGTAGGTAGGAGTGAGGACATGAATTGTACTAGTCTGGCTTGCTTTATGAGAGGAATAAGGCAGGTATTCTAATATAAGCCTTCCTTGTTTAGTGTAAAGGATATCAGGTTCGTACTTTCCATTACCTGTACCTGCCTTCCTCTTTGTGGGCAAGAGTGAGGACATTTCTCATAAACCGTCTTCTTTCTGGGACTACTACGAGTAACTTCCCTTATTTATGTTCTTATTTTCTTTGTTTGGGAGCAAGCATTTGTAATTTAAGAGACCTCACTCGCTTTGTCTTGAGAGGAGTAACGCACGCATTCCAATACACTTGCCGTGGTTTAGGAAGGGTATAACAAGGTTGTGTATCAGAATGGCTGGTCGTACCTTCCCTTCCCTTGCCTTGCCGTGCCATGCCTTGCCTTGCTTTGAAAGGAGTAAAGTCGCTTATTGTTACAGGATCAAGTGGGCGAGTTTCTGCCTTGGCTTAGTGTTGTGATATTGCGCGAAATGTTACAGATGAAAAAACAAACTAAGCAACATCATAACAAAATCTATTCATTCCACCTTCATTACACCTTGACTCTTGATAAAAAGACAGAATTCAGTTCACTTGTCCATATTTTGATTTATGTTCGATTTTTAAGCCTGAAAATATTTTTTTGTCATCACCAGTGAGGATAACTAACAAGTAAGGTAAGCCACATCAAATAGTAAAACCCATTCATTCCTTACTTTCTGTGAAGCAATTAAGGAAGATAAAATTCAGTTCACTAGTCCATTTTTTTATTTATTTTTGGTTTGTAAGCCTAAAAGTAATTTGCTGTGACTTAACTAATATGGACAACCAGCATTGCCTCTCTTACATAAAAAAGTATATATGGCGGCTTTGCAATGATGTGAGCAGTAGAAACAGTTCAAGTAATCACTGAGGCTCAAACATAAATCAGTAAAAACGGCAGATTTAATGACTGAAGCTAAAGCGTCGAGATAACAGGAAATCACAATATAGTTTTATGGACGTGATATGGGAAATGAAGGATGTATTGGCACAAGAATGATGATAATGGTCCCAAATATAGGTAGAGAGAAACAATCTGAAAGGGTCGACGATGGGATGGAAGGGTAGAGAAAAGACTAGAATGGAAGGGCCGACGATAGATTGAAAGGTAAAAGGAACATAAATGGAAAGGTTGAAGAATGATTAGAAAACTCGTATATAGACTGGAAGAGTTGGAGATGAGCTTGAAAGATTGACGATAGACTGAAAGGGTAAAGGAACATAACTGGGAAGGTTGAAGAAAGATTAGAAGACTCGAATATAAACTGTAGGTGTTAAAGATCAGTGTAAAAGAATGAGGATAGACTGGAAGGTTAAAAAAAAAGTAACTGGAAGGGTTATGGAGTGATTAGAAGAGTCGAATATAGACCGGAAGGATTGAAGATTAAGGATACATTAAAAGGGTCGAACAAAGACTAGAAGGATTGAGGATAGATTGGAAAGCTCGAGAAAACTAGAAAGATCAATGTCAGCGATGAATTGATAGAGTTGATGATAGACAGTGGGGATTATCAAGTTAGGGGACACTCTCTTTTATTATTTTTGTTGCCCTCGGCCAGCTTTCCCCTCTTACGTAAATAAAAGCCTAGAAAGATCAAGAGGAAACTGTCGAGAGTTATCAGGAAATATGGAAAATAAGCTTGGATGTGTCAAAGGTTGGCTGGAAGGTCTGAAATGTGAAGAACTGTAATAAAGACGAAGGATATCCTGGAATGGTCTGGTAGGGATGAGTAGACAGATTGAACAACATTGAATGGATGTATGGAAAACTTAACCCCTTCAGTAGAGGGACACTTTTTACCAGGAGTTTGGTGTATAACTAGACGATTTTATTGACATTAGAAAAGGTCTATGGAAGATTAGTGGCCAGAGTCTGTACCATTTCAATCCCCACATGAGTCTCTGAAGCTGTATAAAATCACCAAATGATAAGCAGAATAAATGTAAAAACTTAATACTGAAAGGGGTCAAGGAGAGGTGAATGAACAGATTGTGAGGAAAAGCACGTATAATATTTAGGTAAAGGACGAGGACTAAAGGAAACTGCAGGTCAATTGAAGCTCGTTAAACCAATGACCATTTTTTTGCAGGTTCGTTGCGTGATTTAGTTGGACGGGGAAACTTTTCTTACTGCCACCCTGAGATAAGAACTCGAATTTCCTCTTCAATTTTTGCAGATTTGGAAACTTTTTACCCTCGCCTAAAATGTAACTTGTTGTGACACGTACACTGACTGCCCTGGCAATATAAGCTGGTGATTTAGACTTTAAAAGAGATACACTGTAATTTTCTCGTTGTGTGCGTGTGTGTGTGTGTGTGTGTGTGTGTGTGTGTGTGTGTGTGTGTGTTTTAATTTGCAAAGGAAACATGTCTAATTTCCTTGCATAAAAAGAATACAATAGCAAAATTCAGAGTCGCCCCGAACAGTTAGGTAATGAAAAACGAAGATTAAAAAAAATTGTAAAAAAGTAAAGGCAAAACTGGGAACTGGATGCTTATTGCCGCTCGCCCTCAATCCCTTTGGAAAAAAGACACACACGAGAGAGAGAGAGAGAGAGAGAGAGAGAGAGAGAGAGAGAGAGAGAGAGAGAGAGAGAGAGAGAGAGAGAGAGACGGGGACTCGAATGCACAGTACTAGCAGAACAAGATTAATTAACTGTTTGACTGATAGAGAGAGAGAGAGAGATGTAAATTGATTGACTTCACGATTAATTGATGTTGTTGCGGAGATCACGTGCATTACTTATTCTACTTTTGTTTTTCATTTTTTTCAAGTTTCCTTTCCTGAATTTGTCAATGGTGTTGATATGCCTCCTTACAGTGGAAGAGAAATGCTTACCTTTTTTTTTTTTTTTTTCCCTTTACGTGTATAGAAAATGTTTTAACTTAATCACAAGAAAAAAAAGGTGAATAAAAGAAAGGGCTACAGTTTCTCAAGTCTTCGGAATTAATAATGATATTCTTTTGGTGAAATTAAGAAAGAAAAAGAAAGAAAGAAATGAAAAACACAGGTCGTAGGAAAGTAAAAACCACACTCATATAAAGAGTGCCAGCAACCACCACCACAAAAAAAACGTGAAAGAGTAAAGGCAGTGGTTAACTCTTGCACTTGTAATTTGGACAGAGACAAATAGAGATCCAGTGGTTTACTTGGAAAAAAAAATGTGGGAGAATGAGGGTGCCGTCTAAGTCTTTCATTACTAATTAGAATAGAAACGAATAGTGAGTTTCGGAATCACACTGCGGCGAAATAAAAAAAACAACGTACCTTACATGTTAATTTGTATTTTGTTTGTCCCCTCCGTGTGTGTGTGTGTTTGTGTGTGTGTGTGTGTGTGTGTGTGTGTGTGTGTGTGTGTGTGTGTAGTGGATTTCAAACATACACAGTACACTCACATGTTGTTGGTTTGTGTGAGGACTGTATAAATTTGCATATACATGTTACGATGTGTGTGTGTGTGTGTGTGTGTGTGTGTGTGTGTGTGTGTGTGTGTGTAAGGGGGGAGAGGCCGTGCTGTCATTTTGTGATGGTGGTGGTAGTAGTGGTGGTGATGGTGATGGTGATGGTGATGACAGTATTAGTCGAAGGTGGTGGGAAAGGTGACAGTGGTAGTAATTATGATGATTGTAGTAGTGGAATCTGATGGTAAGGGCAATAGTAGAGGTGGTGGTGATGGTGGTGGAAGACAACTCCTGTGTGTATAAGAGTGCACAGTATATATTTTAAGAAGAAAATTGTGTGCCGTTTAAGAGATTGATTTGAAATTAAATTGATTATAAATGTGCGAATTATGATAGCCCTCAAATAGCCCCAATTCAAGGTACACGGGTTTAAGTTTTCTTTTTTTTTTTCTTTTTTCATTTATACCATGTAGGGTTTTTATACATGAATTGACGGGGTACCGGGGACCTCCCATCTGAAAGGCCACCCATTTAGGAATTCTTATCCCGAGTGGAAGCCTTCATAACCTTGGACTGTGGCCAGGATTCGATTCCATGTGAACTCAAAGCGCATCTGGTTCTGCTGTTTCATAAGGAATTTAGTGCTTATATAACTGGAACGGATGAAAATCGGATATGGAATCGGATGAGAAGTTAAGGAATGCCGGGAGATTAAAATGATGTTCTCAAAAAAGGAATGGAAGAACGAAAGAAGTGAAATGTAATCAGATTAGAGAAAATAAAAGATCAAATAAGAGAAATAAAAAAGACAGTAATGAAATATGTATAACCACAATTATTTTAACAAATTGCAAAGATCTAATGATGAAAATAAACAAGGAATAAGAAAAAAATATGAAACCATCTCTCTCTCTCTCTCTCTCTCTCTCTCTCTCTCTCTCTCTCTCTCTCTCTCTCTCTCTCTCTCTCTCTCTCTCTCTCTCTCTCTCTCTCATCAACCAACAAAATAAACAAGACCTCATCTACTCAGAAAATAAAGTCGATATAAATAACAGCTCCGTGTCAATAAAAGAGGCAATTTTGGCAACTTGGCGGTGGTAGTACTGGCCTGCCACACTTAATATCGGCGCTAATTATTTGTATTCCGCGCAAGGTTTCGGAAGGTAATTGGAATTTTATCATAATTACGACTCCATAATGAATTTTCTATCGGTACTTTGTAATAAGGCGCGGCGTGGAGTGTGTGTGTGTGTGTGTGTGTGTGTATGTGTGTGTGTGTGTGTGTGTGTGTGTGTGTGTGTGCGTGTGCGTGTGTCCTTTTACAGTGTCTTGTTGAAATACGGACTACATAAAATAAAAATGATACATACATGCATATATACATACATGTATACACAGTTAACAAATGCATGAATAAGTACATACATACATACAGACAGACAAACAGACACTTAGGGAGAAAATTTACAAAGTACTAGACATACAGAAAGATAAACAGAAGTACTAAATGTAAACTACTCAAAGATAACAGACAGACAGACCGACACAGACACGGACAAACACAGACACAGAGAGAACAAAACTGACTATTATATATGAAATTCCTCCTCCTCCTCCTCCTCCTCCTCCTCCTCCTCCTCCTCCTCCTCCGCCTTCTTCCTATGCATCTGACTTGGATTATCTGCATGTATACATAAAATAACACACACACACACACACACACACACACACACACACACACACACGACAGAAAATACTTATACTTTTCTCGTTTTGGTGAATTACGCAAATTAAGTATGGAGAGCAAGACGGTGTGTGTGTGTGTGGGTGGGTGTGGGTGTGGGTGTGGGTGTGGGTGTGGGTGTGGGTGTGAATTTTGATTAGTTCATGAATTTTGTCTAAATATTCTAGTACCAGTACCACCACCACCACCACCATCATCACCACCACCACCACCACCACCACCACCACCACCACC
>CM035209.1:1661533-1679259 GCA_020233015.1 Callinectes sapidus | reverse complement strand
GAGAGAGAGAGAGAGAGAGAGAGAGAGAGAGAGAGAAATGACGCTATGGAGTGTGGGATGGAAGAGATAACTGTAGCGTGTGTGTGTGTGTGTGTGTGTGTGTGTGTGTGTGTGCGTGTGCGTGTGTGTGTGTGTGTGTGTGAGAGAGAGAGAGAGAGAGAGAGAGAGAGAGAGAGAGAGAGAGAGAGAGAGAGATGCACATCAACTTGCATACATACATACATACATACATACATACATACATATGCGCTCGTATATCCTATACACCATCTACCTTAGAGAGCTGGAAACACAGAAAATAGACATACAGACATACAGACAGAAAGCCAAACAGAAACACAATAAAAACAAGCAGCCAGATAGATTGAAAAGCAACAAAAACCATGCACGCGCACACACATAGAAAAATACAGACAGATAAACAGATAAACAAACAAACAAACATTCATAAAACAGATAAAAAAAAGACAGACAGACATAACAACATATATAGACACAACACAGACATCCAGACAAACAGATAAACAAACAGCGGCGGCAAAGGAAGAAACACACGTAGCAGTACATTAAGAACAGGTACAATGAAAACTGTTCGTGTAAAAAGAACTGAAATCAAAATACTACGGTACATGGAGACACGGACGCAGGTGGCTGGTGAAATAACGAGAGCGGATGCTGAAATAAATAGTTTAGCTGCCTGAGGGCCCAAGACACCAGAGGGAAGGGCAAGAGGGCAAGAGGTCAGTGTGTGTGTGCGTGTGAGTGCGCGTGCGTGTGTGTGTGTGTGTGTGTGTGTGTGTGTGTGTGTGTGTGTGTGTGTGTGTGTGTGTGTGTGTGTGTGCATCACTTGATCCCTCTCGTAAAAGAAATGTTTGGCTGTATCTATAGGGCAATTTCTCCTAGTGGCGTTCCCTTCCCTGCCTGAGAAAAGTGTAGCCAACCCCCAACTGTGTGTGTGTGTGTGTGTGTGTGTGTGTGTGTGTGTGTGTGTGTGTCTGTCTGTCTGTCTGTCGTATAGCAATGTATCTCCAAGTTTCAGTCAACAGTTTCACTTCACTGAATCTTCATTATTCGAGTTCCTGACTGACTGACTGACTGACTGACTGACTGACTACCTTCCTTCCTGCCTACTCAAGTTGACTGACCAACCGACTGACTGACTGGTTCACTGTTTGCTGCACTCACTCACTCACTCACTCACTCACCTACTTGCACATTTCTCACTCAGTTACCTACTCAGTCACTCACACATATACTTAATCATAGTCACTCATCAACTCACCCCTCAGATTTCCTTCTTTGGGTGAAACAACGCAGGTTATTATCTCATCATACATATAACTTTTACTGTTTGTTCTTTCTTTGTGTTTTTTTGGTGTTTTCACTTCTTATTATAGCTTTTAACCCCTTCAATATTAGTAGGTTTTTTTAATGCAGGTTAGGGTGTGATTGGACGATTTTATTGACATTATTAAGGGTATATGGAGGTGAAAAGATTAGTGGGCAGTCTTAACTATCTAATTCCCATACAAGTTACTGAAGCTGTATAAAATCGCCTAAAAGTAAGTAGAATATATATGAAAATGTGTCTTGTTATTGAATGGGTTACAAAGTTTTGTTATTATTATTGTTATTATTATTATTATTATTATTATTATTATTATTATTATTATTATTATTATTATTATTATTGTTATTATTATTAGTATCATTATTACACTAATTCAGCCAACCTTTTTCTTTTCTTATGTCCCGACAGTTGACTACAGTGGCATCAGTGTTAAATAAAAGACTCTAGCGCTGGAATAGTTAATGTGGCTCCTTCACCAGTAAACTCTCGAGCCTTAGCAAGCTTAACTTTACCTTAATTCTTGCACTCCTTTCAGCTGCAGGAGTTGTGGGCGCTGGAATATTCATGAGTACCCAAACATTTATCCTTCACCAGCGTGGCAGGAGGGTCGATAACTCCTGATAGATGGTGACTTGTAACGCAAAACCTGAATAACTCATGAACATATGACCGTATTTTTTCTCTCTCTCTCACTCACTGGATCTATTATGCAGGGAGCATTTTGTGTTCACTGCAGCTAACAACAGGCTTTAGTGGGGGTTGCCTGTGTTAGTAAGAGTCTTTTTTTTGTGATTCTAGTGGCGATGCAATACGACTAACAGACCTTTCGTGGAGGGTGTTCATGTTAGTAAGAGTCCTTTTTCTGATTCTTGTAGTAATGCATAAGCTGTGAAAGACATTGAGGTGGTTTTCAATTTTATACGTTCATAAGTTTCTGAAGCTGTATAGGATCGCCCAGTAGTACCTAGAATGAATATCAAAAATACAAAAAAAAAAAAAAAAACGCGTAATTGTATTAAAGGAATTAAAACAGAGCAAAGAAAAGAATAAATCACTTTGAAACAGAACCAGGCGAAGCAAAGAGAGAGAGTAAAACACTATGAAAACAGAAGCCGTCACAAGAAAGACATGGCGAGGCGTACCCGACAAAATAGCCCAAGGAAAATAACCCCATTGTCCTTCAGCGCCGTGGGGAGACAGAGGGGGCATCAGTAGCAAGGTATTCACATCTCATACAAACCTAACAAAGCGCTTAACATAAGATAATAAAAGTAAATGTACAGAATACGTGCAAGCGCCGCGTAATAATGGCGGCACGTGACGGTTCTGTGTCGCCGTTGATTGTGTGAGGATATTGTTATTGTTCACGGTACGTCACCTTTAGACCCCCCCCCCCCCCCTCTCTCTCTCTCTCTCTCTCTCTCTCTCTCTCTCTCTCTCTCTCTCTCTCTCTCTCTCTCTCTCTCTCTCTCTCTCTCTCTCTGACCAAAGGATCACCTGAACTACTAATGCTTCTCTCAAACTCCACCAGAGGGAGAGAGAGAGAGGGAGGGAGGGAAGGAAGGAGGGAGAGAGAGAGGGGAGGACGAGGGGAGGCGGTACAGGAGTGTGGCGCGGTAACAAAGTCCTCAATCACACCCTCTGAACTCCTCCATCCCTTCGATATCCCAAGTTAGTGCCAGACGCGGCCCTGAGTGCTGAGTGGGAGGGCTCCAGCAACACGGCTTCCAGGAGGGCCAGCGGCGGCATAACTTGTTGCTCTAACCCTCTCCGGCTGCTACAGGAGTGTGGTGGAAGTGTGGTGCGTGTGATGGGAGTGCCCCGTGTGGTATGGTTTTGTGAGGTTGGTATTTGTAAGACGAGAGTTTGTATTCCATTGGTGAGAGAGTAGCGAGTTTTTTTTATGGGTGATATTTTGTGAGACGAGAATTTGCAATGTGTTGATGAGAGAGTAGAAAGTTATGTTCTATGGTTGATATTTGTAAGCTTGCACTGTGTTGATCAAAGAGTAGTGAGTTTTTATCTATGGTTGATATTTGTAAGACGAGAGCTTGTACTGTGTTGATAAGTAGCGAGTTTTTTTTCAATTGTTGATATTTGTAAACTTGCATTGTGTTCATGACAGAGTAACATTTCTTTCAAGTCGATTTTTTTTTAGTTTCTTCCTTCGCCTAGTCTTTCTTTTCCTTTCTCTTTCCCTTCTCTCTTCCTCATCACTGGATTTTCAGGATATATAGGGAGAGTGATGGGAGTATGGTGGGTGTAATGGGAGTGTTTCTTGTGGCATTGTTTTGTGAGGAGCGAGTTTTGTCTATGGTGATGTTGATAGTTTAGTATTATCCCTCACTTCACCTCCATTTGTAAGACGAGAGCTTATGCTGTGTTCATGAGAGAGAGTAACTTGTTCCTCATCTCGTCTTTCTTTCCCTTTGTCTTCCCCTTCTCTCTTCCTCATCATTGGATATATATAGATAGAAAAGTGGAGAAGCTGGCGCCGTCTGGTATGTAGTGAATGTGAATCACTTGACACTCACCCCACATCGTGACATCACACTGTAAAGGAACTGCGTGCCTGGATGTCTGGTCAGCACTTCAGACGATGTTGACATTATATCTTGTCTCGTATATATTCATAGTCAACTTGCTCTCTCACCACAGCAAATTTTCAAGGCCACAGAAACGACCGGCAGGGTTACCAATGGATTTTTTCCTTATAATAGACTACAAATCTTGCTAATCCATCACTAAAACTATAGAAATAGAACATGGGGCAGGAGGGAGGGATGAACATGCATTTTTAGCCACGAAAGTCAAGACTAAGTTCCGTATACAGAAACCCTTTGCTCTCTCACCACGACTACTTTCCAAGGCAACAGAAACGACCAGCGGTGTTTGCTACAATATTTCTCCAGTTAATAATGTAGAGATGTTGTCACTCTACCTCTAGGACCCTAAAAAAAAAGTAAATAAAAAAATATTAAAAAAAAACTTAAAAACTCGTGTAAACTCAAGTAAAGCCTTTGAAATAGTGGAGGTGAAGCACAGTAGTGTTTGAAAATACGAGAGTAATTTTCACTGGGATGTTGGTGATCGTCATTGCTCGACTGGGAGATGTAGCGTACGATAAGTGTCCTGTCAGGGGGGTTCGGTGTTATTGTCAGCGGGCCACAGGGAGTATTAAGTAATGCGGTGGTGTCTCCCTCGTGTACAGGTGAAGTGGGGAAGAGCGTCAAAATTAATATTCAACGAGGGAGGTAATGAGGAAGCCGCTGTTCTTGCTCTCCTGTGTCACTTCCCTTGTCACCAACACGATTACTGTCAGTGCTTCCTGTTACACATGAGCTGTTGATGTTTGTTTGGAAAGGTTTACACAACAAAGGATAATCTGAGAGGGGTGTTGAATTCATGTCATGTTTTTCTCTTTACATTGTTGACGCTGTTTGCCTTGTTTTTGATGCCTATAATTGGTAGTTGTTATTCTGTGTAGTTTATTGACTTTTTATTTAAGAGGAGGCAGCTGGCCAAGGGCAGCAATAACAATGAACATAAAAATCACACTATTTTGCCAGTCCCCTTAAAGAACAAAAGAATTAGCCGAAAGTCAGGGATAAATGTCTTGAAACCTCCTACTTAAACTTGCATCAGGTCTTGCAAAAGTAAATTCACAAAAAGCCTCCACATGAGACAGAGTGTGGTGACCGACTGGCTTTAATCGCGTGAGTCGCATCCCAGAGTGGCCTGCGGCAAGGTTACTCGTGTCACGCCGCACTATAACACACGCGTCACACATGGGGAAAAAACACCACACTCACACATCATAAAAAATATATAACTATCACATGCCAAATAAGTTCACACAGTCACACCATGCATACAAAAAGGCAGGAAAATGTCAATAAACCCAGATAGTGTAAACACCAATGATAAAACACACGTAAACTGAACGCAGGAAAAGAAACACTTCGAAATATCCTTACCAAACACAGACTCAGCAAACAGCAACACACACACACACACACACACACACACACACACACACACACACACACACACACACACACACACACACACACACACACGAGCCAGTGAGGGGCGGGGCTGTACACAGTTTCCCTACCTACGTAACATTTTTCAAACCAGGATGGAGGTCAAACTGCTATGGCTCAGAAACACACCTAAACATTTACGTAAAACTCCATACTGGGAAAAAATCATTAGGGCGCTTCGAGTTTGCCCTGATAAAATATTTGGGAAGAGACAAGAGAGGCTGGGAGGACAGGGAGGAGAAAAATTGGGAATGGGGGAGGGGAACGAAGAGGAAGATAGATGACTGAGAGTGAGAGCGAGAGAAGGATGCAATGGAATGAATGTATAGGGAAAGATGGGAAGAGAGAGATGAGAAAGGGAAGAAAATTAATAGAATGCGTGAGGGAAGAGAAGTGAGAGTCTAAGAATAAAAAGAATAAAAATGGATAGCTTCATTTAACTTCACTGCAACTTGATCATATAGCGTCGTTTGGAAAATAAAAGTACGTAGAGTGAATGTGGAAGAAAGGAAGAGAAGGAGAACGATAGAGAAGAAAAGTGGGAAAGGTAGAAAGAGGAAAGAGATGAGGAATGGGAGGAAGAAGGAACGATGGAAATAAAGGGAAGGATAGAATTAAGGATGAGGTTGGCAAAGGAGTGAGGTGAAACGCAATGGAAGAGAAAAAAGAAAAAAAATGTAAAAGAGGAGAGATGTGGAAAAGGTGAAAGATATATCGCAAAAGGAAAGAAGAATAAGGTTGAATAACTTACTGACTGACTGACTTACTAACTGGCTGTCTTATTAACTGATTACTGATTGAAATCCCAACTGATTGACTAGTATTTATTGAGTGAACTATTGACTGACTGACTTATTAACTGCTGGACTATTAACTGATTACTGATTGAATTAGTGACTGATTGGTATTTATTGATTAACTGATTGACTGACTGATGGCGCCGAAGCAGGACAGGTCACGTAACACTCAACATTAACATTAAGAAAGGGGAGTCAGGATGAGTAGAGGTCAAAGGTCACAAGTGTAGACTCCCCCTACTCTGGTATTGGGTAATCATTTATACTCTTCATGTAAACTCCATACGTACATACAAACATAAACTCCATTGGATATAAATCTAAAGTAGTTTCAAATCGCCCGAATTATATAACCTCTTACATAAAACATTAAAACTGCAATAAAAGAAAAGAGGTGAAAAAGCATTATGACTTATGAAGAAAGGTTAAGTAGAGGTAAAAAAAACACAGGTATAGACTGACCTAACTTGTTATTGGGTTATTAAGTGTGTGTGTGTGTGTGTGTGTGTGTGTGTGTGTGTGTGTGTGTGTGTGTGTGTGTGTGTGTGTGTGTGTGTGTGTGTGTGTTCCTTTTACGTAAACTTCGTACAAAAATAAACTTCACCAAATATGAGTATAAATTACTTTCATATCACCCAAATTGTATAACCCCTTACATAAAACTTGAAAACTGTAAACGTACACACACTTTAGTGAAAACAGATAAACAAATGAATAAACAAGAAAAGGATAAAAGGAAAACATTATAGCTTATAAAGAAAGGCTAAGTAGAGATTAAAGATCACAAGAATAGTCTAACCTAACCTGCCATTGGGTAATCATGTGTACGTGTGTGCTCTTCACTTAATACTCTCCGCTGCTTCTCGGCTTTTCAATCACTGGCAGCGTCTTGAAGGGCTCGAGGGGGTTCTCTGGTGGTGCTCTGTGTACATTGCTCCCTATTGAAGAGTCTTTATGGCTCTCTAGGCCGCTGCGAGACTCTAAGTTAGGTTAGTTACAACAGTGTGTGCCTCTCGATTTGATGTATTATGTAACCACTGCACTGAACTATTTTGTTTCTTTTAATCCTTCTATCTTTTCTCTCGTTTCTCTTTTCTTTGTGCTTTTTTCGTCTTTTTTTCTATTCTAATCGTTGGATATTCAGCATTATTTTTATTTTCCTTCTTCTTTTACTCATTTTTTTCTTTCATATTCCTGACTTTTCTCTCATTTTCTTTCCTTTTTACTACAGTTTTTTTTTTCGTCTTCCTCTTTTTTTCATTATTAGACATTCAGCTTTATTTTTTTCTTTCTCATTCTCTCACTCATCTTTCTTTTTTTTATTTTTTTAGTTCTATCGTTTCTATTGTTTCTTTCATTTTCCCTAATTTTTTCCCATGCTCCTCTTATTCATTACACTTTGAGCTTATTTTTTTTCTCTTTTCTCCTTTTCCTCATCTTTTTTTCGTATTCTGACTATTTACTCTCGTCTCCTTCTTTCCTTCGTTTTCTTCTGTCTTCCTTGTTTTTTTTTTTTTTTTTTTTTTTGTCATTGGACTTTCTTTCAGCTTTTTTTCCTTTATCCTTCTCTTACTCATCGTTTTTTTTATTCATTTTTCTGACCTTTTTTCTCTTTTGATTCTTAATCTGCTCTCTATTTATTTTATTTTTTTCCTTTTTTTTGGGGGGTGGGGGGTAACATCCTTTATTATTTTTGCTATCTCTGCGTCATGTCTTGTTCAGTGCAATCTTTCTATAATATTCTAGAGTCTCCTCATCTTAACATTGTTGTCACCTCCTCTACGGCTTCTTTTTTTTCATTTTCTATCCATCTCTTCTCCCTGTCTGATTTCTTCTTCAATTTAGTCTGTCTGTATTTAATTATCTTCTTATCATTATTGCTATTATCTTGCACCATCTCCCAGTGTGGTCCTCTGCATCTTCATATTGCTATCACCTCCTCTATGGCTTCTTTTTAACCTTCTATCCATCTCTTATCCCTGTCTGGCTTCTTCTTTAGTGAAGTCTTTCTGTATTTAATCCTCCTCTTATTATTATTGTTATCGTATCATACCATCTTCACATTGTTACCACCTCTATGGCTTCTTGTTTTAACGTTCTAACCTTTTCTTCTCCCTGTCGGATTTCATCTTTAGTGCAGTCTTTCTGTATTTAATCCTCTTATTATTGCTATCGTCTCACACCGCCTCCCAACGTGGCCTTCTTTTCGATTATTCCTTTCTCTTATTTCTTCAACACTTTCTCTACGATTTGCCACCACGCGCACCAAGGAAACTACTTTATAAATTCATGCCAAGTGCCTGCAAGGAGGAATAGAGAATCAAAGGAAGAGTGAGTCAATTTGTAGGCAGTGTTATATTTACAAGTGGCCGTGGAGCGTAAAAGAATGTGTCAGAGTGATTTGTGAAGACAGAAACTTGTGTCGAACAGAGAAGAGAGGGTTAGTGTGGCCTATCTCATCCATCTTTTCTGCTTTCCTACCACCTTCATATTCATGCTCTCTCCTTCAATGTGTCTCTTTCGCTTATTCCTCGTTCATTTCTTCTCTAACGCAGCTCTATCTCTTTTCTTCGTCTTTCATTCTCTTCTTATTTCCATCATGTCACTATGCATCCAACCCCTCCCTTGCAACGCGTTATGCTATTCCAATGCTATGTCCTATTCAGTACCATGTCACTTCTACTTGAGGCGTGGTGTCTTGACAACAAGCCTCTGAGATATAACCATTTCTAAACATTATTATGGTTAGTCACTGGAAAATTTGCCCTTTCTATCGTTATCTTCTGCATGGTTTCTTGGCGAGATTTTGTAAGAAGGAGAGAAAAGTGGAGAGTTTTGTTCTATAATTCTCCTGTTCTACTTTTAGTTCATTGGAAGTAGTAAAGAGATAATGGATTCATTCGTTATAGATATATAGGTATTTTAGTAATTGTTATTCTCGTGTATTCCTTGACGAGGTTTTGTGAGAGGGAGAGAAAAGTGGAGAGTTTTGTTCTATACCTCTCCTGTTCTTCCACTTTTAGTTCATTTGAATTAGTATAGAGATAATGGATTCATTCGTTATAAATATAGAAGTATTTTAGTAATTGTTGTTCTCGTGTATTTCTTGAAGTTTTGAAAGAGGAAGAAGAGTTTGGGAAGTCTTATTATTTACCTCTCTGTTTTCCCACTTCTAGTTCATTGGAAGTGGTAAATAGATATATTCATTCGTTATAAACATATAGGTCTTCTGGTTGTTCTGGTGTATTTTTATGTATTCTATTCTGTAAGTTTATGGAAAAAAATGTGGTCATACAGTGTTTTTTTTAGTATTATGGCTCTCCTTCTGTCCTTATTCTCATCATCTTTTCCATGTCTTTTCTAATGCAGTCTTTCCACGTTCTAAGTCTTTTCTTCTTTACAATGTCCTCACCTTCCTCATTCCTTCCTTAATGCATTCTTTCACCCTCCTAAACCCTCCTCCTTTCCTCACTCTTATCACGTATTTCATGTCTCTATTAATGCACTCTTTCCACTTTGTAAGTCTTTTTCTTCTTTACAATGTCCTCACCTTCCTCATTCCTTTCCCTTAATGCATTCTTTCATCCTTCTAAACCCTTTTCCTCCTTGCCTCACTCTTATCACGTACCTCATGTCTTTATTAATGCACTCTTTCCACCTTCTAAGTCTTCTTTACACTATTGTCACCTTTCTCATTCCTTTCTTCGTATAGTCTCTCTTCTCCTCCTCCTATCCTCACTCTTATAACGTATTTCATGTCTTTATTGATGCACTCTTTCCACCTCCTAAGGCTTCTTCACAACATTGTCACCTGCTTCATTTTCCCTTTACAGTCCTTCCACTTTCTCCCAGGTCCTCCTTCTTTCCTCACTTATCACGTACCTCATGTCTCTATTAATGCACTTTTTCCCACCTTCTAAATCTTCTTCACAACATTGTCACCTGCCTCATTCCTCCCTCCCTTTGCACAATCTTCCTCCTCCTTTCCTCAGTGTTATCACGTATTTGAGGTCTTTGTTAATGCATTCTTTCCACCTTCTAAATCACGTATTTCATGTCTTCATAAATGCCCTCTTTACACCTTCTAAGTCTTCCTTACAACATTGTCACCCGCCTCATGTTCTCTTTACAGTCCTTCCACTTTCTCCCAGGCCCTCCTCCTCCTCCTCCTCCTCCTCCTCTTGCCATGCCCTTCACGTGTCTCTATTGAAGGCACATCATGCAGTAATATTCCCGTAATCCCTGCCAGTGCTGACTCGCCAATTCGCGGAAATTCATTTGATCCCCCTAACGTGACGGCGCGCAATTCACGGAAGGCCACGCATTGTCCAAGGATTAGTGGTTGTTTTGGCTCCCAGGCGACACGCATGAGCAATGAGTGGATTCCTCTTGTTATTAAATGCTTTGTTCTCTCACCAGGAATATATTTAAAGACCACAGGGATGATTTAAAGGTTTATTTTTTTTTATTTCTTTGTTTTGCTTTCCTCTATTGTTGGTCATTTAGTGAGGATAATAATGGTCAAAACTTAGATTCGTGTTGTTTAATGCTTTGTTCTTTTGGTGGAGGTATTCTTAACCCCTTCAGTATTGGCACATATTTTTACCAAGAGTTTTGGGTGTGATAAGATTATTTCATTGACAACAGGAAGGATATATGAAGGTCAGGAGATTAATGGGCAGAGTCTGTGCTATTTTAATCCCCGCACGAGTTTATAGAATTATATAAAATCGATAAATGATGAGCAGAAGAAATGTAAAAATGTGTCCCAGTACTGAAGGGGTTAAAAGCAATAATTTTATTTTCATAGATATATGTTTTTCCTTTTACTTTGTTGAGGATTAGTTGTTGGTTTGGGTTGTCTTCAGAAGCAATAAAGATGAGCTCTGTTGACTCGTGTTTGTATTGAGGGTTTGGTTCTCTCCTCACGGGTGGTTTTAAAGAATATTGCTAAGTAAACTCCAATAGGTATTTTCTCTTTTTCCTTTTCCATGACATTGTTCATTAGTGGCTGCTTTGCCCTTGTTTATATTGGCCTTTAATACTATAATCATAAACACACCGTTTAACATTAATAATTTCGGTGCATCGCAAGAAAAGCATAGAATCTTCATTGAACCCATGGAAATACTCGCAAACTCTTTCATAAGTACCACAGCATACTAAAATATATTCTTGTTTATATTGGCCTTTAACACTATCATAAAAAAACACACCATTTAACATTAATAATTTCGGTGCATCGCAAGAAAAGCACAGAATCTTCATTGAACCGTCATTGAACCCATGGGAATACTCGCAAACTCTTTCATAACTACCACACCACACTAAAATGTATATTATCCTATTATCAAACACAGCTGCGCTTCACCTCTACTATTTCAAAAGGCTTTATTTAAATTGAGAAGAGTTTTTAAGATGTTTTTACGGTTTTATAGCCAGACTGACACGAATTCTGCATTATTAACTGGAAAACACACCCTTTAAAATCCTCCTAGCCGTCTCTGTGGCTTTAAAAAATAGTCGCGGTGAGAGAGCAAAGCGTTTCTGAATACGGACGTATAGAATCTCCTCGAGAACACCACTAAGAACCATGAAAGCACCTTTAAAAACACCAGTAACTTGCACCGCCATGTATATAAGCAGACTGTGTGAAGATGAGCGCAGATAAGACGCCTGACAGTGTTTGAGGATGCAGAGAGAGAGAGAGAGAGAGAGAGAGGGGGGGGGGGAGAGGGAGAGAACACAGCGACATGAATACCTGAGCTTGAGAGAAGTGTGAGGTCGTGAGGCGGACACCACACAGGCATTCTGGACACTGTTCTGGCATACCGGACACTGCACAGCCTTCTGGGACACCGCCACGCTGGTAGACACTCAGACACCCGGCATCCCGCGTCTGCTACGTACAACCAAGCCCGGAAATTAATTACGCTGCCGTGGAAATGAAAACTAAAGCTTCTAGCAACGCGGACCCTGTGTAATATTAACTCTCGGCAACTACCCCCTGCCTGTGCTCTCTCTCTCCTATCCTCTCTTCACCCAGACACCCAGACCTGCATATCTCTTGCCCCCCTCACTTACTCTAACGTTCTTCCTTGCCCTCATCCACTCCCAAAGCTTCTGACACTCCCCACTCTCTCCTCACCCATTATTTTTGCCCTCCCTTGCCCGGCCACTCCACAGAACCCAGGCACGCATATGTCTTGCCCCCCTCACTTAATCTAGTGTTCTTCCTTGCCCCCCATCCAGTCCCAGATCTTCCCTTCAGCTCCCCACACTGTCCCCTCTCCTCAATGTCCCGTATTCTCAAACACTCCTCTCTCACCATCACTATTCCAAAGGCTTTAGTCGAAGATAGTCATGTTTTTAAGGGTATGTTTTTGGTGATGAATTGGCAATATTTCTTGTTTATTATAAGGAAGAGAAACTGCCTTGAAAAAAAACCGTCTAGTTGTCTCTGTGATCTTGGAAATTTTGTTCTGGTGAGAGAGCAAAGTGTTTTTGAATACGGATTTCTTGCCTTCCTTTACACACCACACTCCACAAAACAACCTCCTGACACCTTTCCCACTGCTCTCATTATCCTAACAGTCATCTTTTGCTCTCCACTTCCTCAATCTCATGTGATGCTATTCCTTCTATTCACAACCTCTGGCAGATTCCCCCACTGACAACCATCATTCGTTCTTCACTTCCGACAGTCGTACCCCGTTCCCCTTCCCTCCTCCGCCATCCATTTATCCTTCCCTCCGCATCAGCATCCTCACGTCCCTCCACACAAAGACAATTCACTGTTTCACCGTCACATTACTCAAAGGAACACAAAGGAATAACAAGCAGCAATAGATCTGTTGGTTCTCACGGTGCTGTATGTGTTAAGCTGCACTATCTAATCTTAAGTAAATGGTGTAAGGTTAGTAAAGAAGGTTAAAGGGAGGATAACATAAACCAACTAACTTAATTACTGCAAAGAATTAGAATAGTGGAAGGTTTCTCTGCATCTCCACACATTTATCCCTTTCATTTAGCTAACTCTCAGACTTGCAAGGGGACTGGCAACTAAGTAGGCCTTTTTTTTACGTTCCCCTTGGCCAGTTTTCCATTCTCACATAAGATAAACACATGAAATACACAAGAGACCACACCCCATTATCTACCACTGATCAATACCACACAACCACCAGCACCACCACCATCATCACCATACCGCACTATATCATTCATAACAGAACACATTACCACACCACACCAAAACTACCACACTTAAATCGCCACACCACACCACGCCACACCACTACGCCATCTAACCTAACCTAACCTAACTACGTCACACCATCCCACAATCAAAGAACTAAGGACTCGTATTCAGAAACCCTTTGCTCTCCCACCACGGCTGTTTTCCAAGGCCAGAGGGATGATGAGAGTGCTTCTCCACTTAATAATGTAGAAATCTTGTCAGTCTTTCATTAGAACCGTAAAATAAAAACACCGTAAAAGAAAACTCCCAAACATTTTAGATAAACTCCTTTGAAATGGTGGAGGTGAAGGACAGAAGTGTTTAAAAATACGATTTTAACTCACCACAACACACCACACTAACCTCACCACACTAAGTACCCCCGTCATCACACCACACCACACCACACCTCAGAGATCACCACACAGTATAAATAACGCACCATAATGCATGACACACCCAACCACACACACACACCAAGCCACACACCACACACCACACACCACGACGCTATCATCCCACACGCCCGGCTGACTGCACGCTACATCCCATTAGGTTTCTCGCACCCCACGCAACACTGCACACACTCGCTTCAAATTAGGCCGAAGTGTGGCGCCTCGGTGATGAAGGGCAAGAGTAACTGGATTTAGGTGGAGCAGCTCATCCCTTTCAGATAAATGGGTGGGTGAATGGAAAGATAGGCTGACTCGATAGCTGTAGGGGTTGGTAAATGAGTAGGTGGGAAGAGAGAGAGAGAGAGAGGGAGAGGGAGAGAGAGAGAGAGGGAGAGGGAGAGGGAGAGAGAGAGAGAGCACACTTTAATAATTTTTGTTTCTCTTTTACAAGGACCTATTTACGAGTGAGAAATTGAAATACTTTACGTAAATTTCTTCTGTCAGACAGGAGAGCACGTTCATTTATAATCCACTTTCTCACCTGTGCCTTCGTCTATTATCCATCTATTCCCGCGCCAACGCATCAGTCTAGGCTGAGTGACAATTCGTGTACATAATAAAGAAAACAATACTTCCCAAACTTTTCTATTTTCTTTCGGTACAGTTTTTATTTCTGCTTTTATTTTGGTTTCCTCTTATCCTCGATGATATATTTACGCCCCACACTTGGCCTTTACACACACACACACACACACACGCACACACACACACACACACACACACACACACACACACACACACACACACACACACACACACACACACATACACACACCCATACTTAGGATAAAAACAGTTATCTTAATCTTTCTTTCCTTTTTCTATAAATAGTTTTCTTTGATAATGCTAAACCACAAACCAATACGAATAATGATAATCAGTTGTTTTGCACTTCCTTTTTATTTTATAACGAGCATATATATATATATATATATATATATATATATATATATAAACACACACACACACACACACACACACACACACACACACACACACACACACACACACACACACACACACACACACACTCCACACCTGCACACAATTTTCACTCGTCAGTCACTAGGCATTTACCTGTATTGTGAAGGAAAGGTTGAGGTTGTCGTGTGGAATAGAGCCTAATGTGCCTGTGTCATGTCACTCGTCACCTCTTGTCCTTTGCTCTCACTTCTCGTTTCCACCTGCTGCTCTCTCCGCTCTCCACTTGCCTTCACTTGTCATCCACTGCGAGAGAGCAAAGTTATATTTCTCGTGGTGGATCTTGCATTTTAGTCTAACCGTAGTCCAGCCATCTTGTTGTCTCTAAGCTTATAGGAACTGATCGAAACTCGTGTTATATAGTTGAAGGTGTCTTATTTTTGTGTGGTGTAGGTTTCGTTTGTTGGTTAAGTGATTGGTTGAAAATAGGAGTGTGTTTCGCATAATGGTTTCTCACTAAGGATTCTGCTGCTTCTGTTGGCCTTCGATGGGTGATATGTCCCCTTGATACAGTACAATATCATGTGTAACCGTGATAAGAAAAATTTAGATAGGAAAAAAACATTGGTAACTTAACATAGTGTGAAAATGTGAGAAATTAACTTGATTTGCGAAATGTAGGGACATACAACCCATACACTGTAACACACGCGACAACTCCACCATTTCTGTGAAGCAAACAAGCGTGCCAACACTACCGACACACCCCACACACGGAACGCTTCATATACCTCGGGAAGGCGATGCTATTTTCACCCATCATGGCAACTCATGTCTAATAAACTGATGAGGTTGATATTTTCCAAGCAATACGGTCTACAATATTCACTTGCACAGGCTAGTCAATTTCGTATTCCCAAGGTAAATTCCTTTAAAAGATAACATTTTTCTGCAGCTTAAGACAGCGAAATTTATCTCACCAAGATTTAAACCACGGAAACTCAAAATATTATCTGTGAAATGCTTAATATAAAAGAGCTCGTTTCCCACAAAGGTTTGATTTACCTGCGTAGCGAGTTGAAGTTGAGCGCTTTACGGGGGTGTATCTAAGCGCCTTACTTAATAACAAACACACAACAAGTCATACAAAATAAAGATCGGGTCAGTATTCGGCAATTTTCACCAGTTATACTATATGTTCATGTACCAAAAGACGCACAATGGAATGTACTGCAGAATGATATGCGCAACATGTGCCATCAATTCAGAAAAGTTTTGAGTTTTATCAAGTTGAAGTTAGCAGTCTTTTGGCAGTGCGATGCTACACCCTTTTGGTGAGTGTACTGTGTCAACTCTGTTGTATCATCCATTATATAATCATGACTTATATATTGTATCTTGTATTATTTTTATATTATACTTCTTTATCTTAATTAAAAGGGAACCGTATTATATCTTGTATAATTTCATATAATACTGGGTACTGGCTTAGGGCAAATGAATATATATATATATATATATATATATATATATATATATATATATATATATATATATATATATATATATATATATATATCATTATATAACGAGGAGAGAGAGGAGAGAGAGAGCGAGAGCGGCGAGAGAGAGAGAGAGAGAGAGAGAGAGAGTAGCAACAGTAGTAGTAGTAGTAGTAGTAGTAGTAGTAGTAGTAGTAGTAGTAGTAGTAGTAGTAGTGGTGGTGGTGGTGGTGTTGGTGGTGGTGGTAGCGTAGTATTAATAGTAGCAGAAGTAGGGTACATTTGTGAAGGAATGAAATGTTAAAGAGGAACATGAAGGGAAATTGTACAAATGATGGAAAACTCTTGATTTTCTAGCTGTGAGGGAAAAGTAATTGCAGTTTACGTTTTAAACAGAGTTAGGTGAATTTTAAGGAGTGTGTGTGTGTGTGTGTGTGTGTGTGTATTCACTGTCGCTGTCTCCTGCTGGTCATCCAGCCAGCGTTTTCCCTATGGAGCGAGCTCAGAGCTAACTTATAGACTGATCTTCGGGTAGGGCTGAAACCACCTCACACACTACACACCGGGACAGCGAGGCCACACCCCCTCGAGTTATATCCCGTACCTACTTGCTGCTGCTGCTGTGTGGGTGAACAGGGGCTAGGTACACATTAAGAGCCTTGCACATTTGCCTCGCCGCGCCCGGAACTCGAACCCGGGCCCTCTCGGTTGTGAGCCTAGCGTGCTAACCACTACGCTACGCGGTGTGTGTGTGTGTGTGTGTGTGTGTGTGTGTGTGTGTGTGTGTGTAATTGTTTTGTTTCCCTCCATCTTCTAGTTACCTTAGTTATTTGATGTTTTGTTTCTTTCTTTTCATTTTTTTATCATTTGTATTTTCTCTTTATTTTTTCTTAATTATTTAGTGGGTTTATTTTCCTTATTCTATATCATTTAATCTTTTTTTCTTCTCCCTTCATGTCTATTTTTTGTTTTGGGTAGCACAGAAAGTAATTAATAAATACAAAACACTCTATTTTCCCTCACTTTTCTATTTCTTACTACTGTAGACATATTACTTTTTTTTCCTCTTTAACTCTTCCTTTTTTTCTTCTTCGTTTTCTTTCCTTACATGAAAAGTCTCCAATTACTCTTCAAAATATCTCACTACGTAATGCTGTTGTTCAAGTTCCGAGACAGCTTTTTCAGTTCACTTTTCTTTTTTTTATTATTTATTTATCTATTTATTTATTTATTTATTCATTTTTACTTTTTAGGAGAGCAGCATTTAGTAAACTTTTTTCCAAATTTACTCTTTGTTTAAACATGAGTTTCGTTCTGAAAGCTCGTGGTCACAGAGAGAGAGAGAGAGAGAGAGAGAGAGAGAGAGAGAGAGAGAGAGAGAGAGAGAGAGAGAGAGAGAGAGAGAGATATGTAA
>CM035209.1:1613251-1623357 GCA_020233015.1 Callinectes sapidus | reverse complement strand
TCTCTCTCTCTCTCTCTCTCTCTCTCTCTCGTTTCTCGATATTATGGCGGCAAGAAAGGGAAGCTCAAGAAAATTTCACCATAATAATGTGTTTTCTTCCTTCCTTCCTTCCTTCCTTCCTTGGGTGTGCTTTGTTTTCTTATTCTAGTTTTTTTCCTTCCTTACTTTATTACTCCTTTGCTTCCTTCCCTTACTTGATATTACGTTGTTGTTGGTTGTTGTTGGTTGTTGTTGTTGTTGTTGTTGTTGTTGTTATCTTTGGTGGTGATGGTTTTTATTGTCGTTGCCTTTTTTTTTTTTTTTGCATTGTTTTACTTTGTTTTACACGGTTTGTGAAGGAGGAATTCTGAGAGAGGTATTGACACACACACACACACACACACACACACACACACACACACACACACACACACACACACACACACACACACACACACACACACTCTAACATACATACACCCACACACGCACTAATACACCCACCACACCACATCTCATCTGACATTACGTTGTTTTCCTGCCGTCATAAACTTGCACGAATTATGTATCACCGGAATTCCTAATGAGACGGTTGGCACGAGTAGGAGGGTGACTGGAGCCTGGAATGAGCCACAGCACTGCCCTCAGCCTGTCTCCCGCTGCTATTTGCCTTCACCCTCATTCCCTTAACCCCTTCACCACTGGGACACATTTTTACCCTCAGTTTTTTATACGATTAGATTATGTTATCGACACTAGCAAAGGATCTATGGAGGTCAGAAGATTAATGGCCAGAGTCTTCGCTTTTCTAACCCCCGTATAAGTTTCTGGAGGTGTATAAAATCGTGAAATTGTAAGAATAGATATGGAAAAGGGGTTATAGTAGTGAAGGGGTTAAAGTGCTCCTCATCTCTACTGAAGGGTGAAGTGTAGAGAGTCTGGGCAGGAAAAGAAGGGGAGGGTTTGGAATCAATGTTATTTTGATACGAGTTAACTTTTGTTGTTGTTGGCGGTGGTGGGTGGTGATGGTGTTGTTGTTGTTGATGTTGTTGTTGTTTCTATTTATGTGTAAGGCTGAATCGGAGGGGAGTATTCGAAATTGTTTGGTAGAGTTGAGAGAGAGAGAGAGAGAGAGAGAGAGAGAGAGAGAGAGAGAGAGAGAGAGAGAGAGAGAGAGAGAGAGAGAGAATCCTGAAAATTATTATAGAAATGCATCTGTAATAAAAAAAGATGGATATGAGATCATTATGATATTTCATTAGATATATTCGATCTCCTCCTCTTCGTCCCCCTCCTCCTCTTCCTCCTCCTCCTAACCTTTGTCTGTATTATCTTCCTCTTCCTCCCCCTACTGCTCTTCCTACTTCTCGTCACCACCACCAACACCACCGCCACCGCCACCACCACCACCACCACTCATCAGCAGTAGCGTACAAATATATAAGAGAATCATCAAGGTGCCTCGCATATCTCATTTACATCAGAGGGAGCGCTGCAAGGTTATCTGAGGGCGGTGATTGCGTTTGCCTCCCTTTGTGTTCAACTTAGTCATGATAACGTGTGTGGGACGCTTGGCCGACAGAGCGAGACCTGTGTGGGCGACTTTTTACATCAAGAACACAGGGCCCGCTAGCGCATGTCTCCCGGAAACCTGCAGGGACCCAACTTCGCTGAACTCCACTGTAAATAATAACACATTCATCAGCAAACTCCAAGCAATGTTACCCTTCCGCTACACGTTCCATCCGCCCCAAGGTACACCAGCTATTATATGTTACCGCATCACTGTCTCCTGCCCTGCCTCTATGTCCAGGTAAGATTGTTTTGACTCAAGTTAGGTTAAGTTAGGTTAGGTTGGGTTGAAGTTACTGGAAATGATGTTGGTGACAGGTAGGCCACGAGAGAGAGAGGGGGGGGGAAGTTCAGGTTAATAGAAACCTTGAATGTTGCTGAAAATCCTGGTTGCTGTGGTGTTGCTAAGGTTATTGTACAGTCTGAGAAGTATTTTGGTTGTTGTGTTATTAGTAAATTTATTGCAGAGTGTATTATGTTGATGTATATGCAACATACGTACAATAGGGGTTTAATTAAGGTGGTCGCTCCCCAGTACTGAAAATGCTGGTTATCGTACAATTATTACAGGATATGCATTGCTTCATCCTACCATGCATTGGAAGCTCAAGGTTGTTTATGAGGTGATTGCTGAATGGATAATGAAGTGAGGCAGTCTGACCTTTCTCCTTTAGTTTAACATTTGCCTCCCTTCATTACTAAGAACGTTGCTTGTCTTGGTTTTATTAGGTTGTTGCAGTCTTTAGTCCTTTCTAGGGTGCAGGTGAAGATGGAGATGGATTGTGTGAAACTTCCTACCTGCTTCTGTATTTCCTACTTCCTAAGACTTGACTTTATTGAAGAGGGAGGTTTCAACATATTTATCCCTATCTTTCGACTAATTCTTTCGAACCTATAAGGGAACTGGCAAATTATATATAGACCCTTCCTAGTGACACCAAATTGTATGGTCATATCTAACACTCGTGGTAAAAATGTGTCCCGGTACTGAAGGGAGAGGTGAGCAGAGCGTGTAAGGCGGGAAGGTTCTTTATCTTATTTATGCCTCGAGTTTTTGTGTTCTTTAGCTCTAACACAACATTGCAGTCATTGCCTTCACCACACCACTGCTAACCACACATTACCTTCACCACACCACTGCTAACCACACACTACCTCCACCACACTACTGCCAGCTAGACGGTCTCCACCACAGCCGCAGCCATCCTCTCACTCTCTCCACCACGCCATCACACCACCATACTGCCACTACCACCACCACCACCACCACCTCCACCACCACGTTCCCTCCATTCTCTTATGCTCATTATACTTCCAATGCAAAGTAGTTATGTAGTAGTAGTATTTTCATTACTAGTGGTGGTGGTGGTGGTGGTGGTGGTGTTGCTGGTTCAAACTAAAGTCTTGTTATTGTTTTCATTAATACATGTATTGTTACTGCTGTTGTTGTTGTTGTTGTTGTTCTTGCTGTTATTGTTGTTGGCATTGTTGTTTCTATTGTTATTAATGTTTCTAATGTTATTTGTTGATGATCTTGTTATTGTTGGTGTTGCTGCTGCTTGTGTTGTTGTTGTTGTTGGTGGTGGTGGTGGTGGTGGTGGTGGTGTGGGTGGTTTTTTTAGTGTACGCTGCTCGTCTTGATTGCTTTCTTTTTTTTTTTCTCTCTCTATAATGATGATGGCGGTGTCTGTCTAGCAGCTGGAGGAGAACTGCTGAAGACAATCACTTTCATTCCTTGCCTCATTATCTCCCTCGGAAGGAAAGATGAGCAGCATGTTGCGTCACTCATAAACTGAACACACGCCCCCCTTCGGTCTCTGTGGAGGGATGAATCTCTCTCTCTCTCTCTCTCTCTCTCTCTCTCTCTCTCTCTCTCTCTCTCTCTCTCTCTCTCTCTCTCTCTCTCTCTCTCTCACCAAAGGACATCGACTATGTAAAATTTCATTACGAGTAACTTTTTCAGCCGCCTCCGTGCCAGGAATTCCAAAACTTCCCTGAAACCCAGACTCGCAAAACCTCACCAAGATGGAGATATAAACTTCGAGGTGCCTCTAATGAATGTGTCACTAAATATCCCCTAATGCACCGCCAGTTATTTTCCTCTTTTTTTAGAAGCATCGAAATGAACAGTATACCGTAAGTTTTTTTTTCTTTTTTCTTTTTTTTATTTATACAGTGTGGGTTTTTTCTGGAAATTTGTAGGGTTATATGAGACTACCTAATGGAGCCCTCCTATCTGAAGGTTCACCCATTTAGGAGCTGTTACCCCGAGTGGATGCCCAATTTCCCCTCGTACCGTGGCCAGGATTCGAACCCATGCGTTTGGTGATCCCTCGGCCCCCAGAGAGCACGTGGTTCCACTGTACCACGGCGGCCCTCTAAGACTATCTCTAAATCTGTCTCGATAACTAAGATTACCTTAAAGTTTATATCAATATTACCACTAATCTTATCTATTGTATACCTAACTACTTCTTTTACCATCACGTACATGTATTTCAATTGGTCTTAATACAATCATGGCCTAAACTTAAACAGCTTCATGTCAGGTCAGGTCAGGTCATGTTAGATTTGGTACTGATTATAGTTTTCAATTAAGTTAGATCAAGCTAGGTAGCAGCGGTGGAGGAGGCAAGAAAGACGCAATATAGTGTTAAGTTAGGATTAGAGTTAGGTTACGATTAGGGATGAGTTACATAAGTTTAGTGTCAGGATTGTGTTAGGCCAAGTTACGTTATATTGAAAGCAAAGCTAGGTTAGGTTAGGTAAGGATCAAGCTTGTATTATATTAGGTTACTTTGAGGTTAGCGTTGTGTCAGGCTAGGTTAGTCTACGATCTGAGTTAGTTTAAAAGTCCAGGATCGCGTTAGAGGAAGTTAGGTTAGATTGGGTAAGATTAGAAACAGGTTAGATTATATTAAGTAAGATTAGAATCGGTTTAGAATCAGGTGTTGTAGAAAACTTTAGTGTTCTGTCAAGTTAGATTATTCTACAATATGAGTTGTTCTAGAAAAGACCATGGATGTGTTAGAGCAAGTTAGATTATAGTAGGTTAGGTTAGAATCAGGGCTAAAGCAGGTGTTGATGTGATGTGATGGCCGTTATTGGAAGTAATTACCTTTGCAACCGCCTCTCCCATCAGTGTTCCATATTTTCCATTAATTCTGTCCATTGCTTTCTTTCACTTTTTTCATCTTAATTTCCACATTTCATAAAGGTCTTTCTTTTCCATAATTCTTTCAATACTAAACAAAAATTCTCCCTTAATAGTTTTCTTGTCTTCTATGTAAGGTGTTGCAGGAGACAGAACAGAGGTGTTGTGTTGAGTTTGGCATTTTTTTCATGGTTCAGTTAATCAGGGAATAGTTTTGTTAATAGCGACTACCATATGTTTGCAGTAAAGCCTCCCGCCACCATTAGCCCATTAGAATATTAATTACCCTAATAACGTCATTTCATTAGTGAAGCTGCTAATGGAAAATATCATTAGGAGTCAACGCAATATTAATAAGTTGTTGTTATTTTGGCTCTTAATGTTATTATTATTATTATCAATGTTTTATTATTTGGGGGGACGGTGGTGGTGGTGGTGGTATGATTTTGCTGGTTGTGGTGGTGGTTGTAATAGTGGTAATGATGAAAAGTAATAGTAATAGTAGTAGTAGTAGTAGTAGTAGTAGTAGTAGTAGTAGTAGTAGTAGTACCAGAAATAGCAATGGTGATTAAACAGCACAGAACAGCACAACACAGCACAAAACAAATTAAAAGCCAAATCTTAAACCTTTCATTATGCTACGGCAGCTTTCACTGGCTGTAACAGCGATACCACCACCACCACCACCACCACCACCACCACCACCACCACCACCATCATCCCTCATGACAAAAGCATTAGGAGCAGTGGCCCTCATTAACATTAATCTGACCAAATGTCGTAGTGGGAGTGGCAGTAACAGTAAAAATGCGGTCAGGAGCAACAGTAGCACCACCACCACCACCACCACCACCAGCGGTCGTAGTATCAGTGCAGAGAATAGTGGAGTGAGTCGAGCTCATGGTACACTATACTCCATACACGGCAGCGGCAGCAGCAGCAGTATTAGTCGTGGGAGTATGGGCGGTGATAAGGTGCCGGAAATATGTGTAGCAATAACTGTTTTCACGGTGAGGAAGGTGGCGGTGTAAAGCAAAGGCGATGGACGGGACAAAGCAGCCCTGGTGGTGGTGATGGTGGTGGTGGTGGCGGTGGTGGTAGGAGCAGGCAATGGTGCAAAAACCGAGGTCATATTTACATCCATATTTTTCCTCCTGTGGCTTGGTTATGCAGGAACTCCTTTGCTGTTTAGCTATGTATCTATTTTGTTTAGATCAATTAATGCAATGCTTAATTCAATACTTTAACCTCTTCTTGACTTTCATTGATGCATTCTGAAATTTGGCCCCTAGTTCTGGTTTTCTATTTATTATCTATCTCGTATTTACTTTCTTTCCACTCTTTTCACTCTCTTTCCATTTGTATCCACTTTACTAATGCAAGAGTTAGAGTTATTTTCTACCTCACATTTACTCTCATTCCACACACTCCATTTGTATCCACTTTACTAATGCAAGAGTTAGATGTTGTTTTTTACCTTGTGATTCCTTTCATTGCTAAACTCTGGTAACTGTTCTGCTTTACTAATGCAAGAGTTTCAGATATCTTTACTGTGTAGCTATTTTAACCTGTAAGCACTGGAAATCAATGTTATTCAATTTCGGTATATGTTCTGTCCATCTTACTAATGCTAGAGTTCCCCCATGACCTTCTTCATTCTTATTTATTCTTCACTGGTTTTATTCTTCACTAGAATTGGTTTTATTTTCTCTTTGTTGTTTCACTGTATCTGTTATACATAAGGTGGGGAAGACTGGTCAAGGGCAACAGAAAATAAACAAAAAGCCCCACTTATTTGCCAATTCACATGCAGGTCCGAAAGAGTCACCCAAAAGTCAAAGATGATGGAAAATGTGTCCAACATCTTCACTCATTTATTTTCCATTGGCAATCTGGAGAACTGGTTGTTTTCTACCCTATGTATCTATTTTTTATGTTGTTAATGAAGACTTACTCAATACTTTAACTCCTTCGCCACTCTCACTGATGTATTCTGAAGTTTTCTCCCTGGTTCTGATTTTCCAATTACTTATTACCTCATTAATGCAAGAGTTAACCTGGACCTTTACTCTTTCACTCCTTTCCGCAACAAACTCTAATATGTTCTGCTTGAGTTTTACTTTCAACCTTCAATATCTCTTCCGTCCATTTTATTAGTGCAAGAGTTAACCAATATCCCTCATCTATACACTTTTTGATACTCTTCTGTCTATCCCACCAATGTGAGACTCATGCAGAAGCTAATTAAGTATATTTATTTATTTTTCGTCCCTTTCATTGGCAAACTCTGGAACACAGATTTTTTTTCATAATCTTAGTCATTTGGTTTATTTCAAAAGAGAAGTGGCAAGACACATCTGGAACTAAATTAGACAGCCTGATTGGAATAGGTTTATTTTTGTGTGTTCTGTAATGAAGTGGCTCTCCTTTTTCTGTATTAATTTTTTAGGCTTTAGTCAGCCCCCTTTGAAAATACACACATCGAAGGAGAAATATATAAGAGTAAGGCTTTTTCATACGAAGTTGAGTAAAGATAAAACTGAACAAATAACCACCAATAGCAGCGTGGTGATATTTTGGGTAATATTTGCGATAAGCTTGATTGATTTTCACGACAATTTTAAACAAGGGATAATAGATCAATAGTAAAAAGATGAAGTAATAGTGAAATGATGGTAGTAAATAAATAGTAAATAAAGAACCACCAAGAGCAGCGTGGTGATCTTTTGGGTGAGATTTGTGATAAGCTTGACTGAATTTCACGACAGTTTAGATAAGGAATAATAGAACAATAGTAAAAAGATGAAGTAATAGTGAAATGATGGTAGTAAATTAATGGTGAATAAAGAACCACCAACAGTAGTAGCATGGGTAAGGTTTGCGATAAGCTTGACTGACTTTCACGAGTGTTTCAGATAAGGATTAATAAAGTAACAGAAAAAAAGATGAAGTAATAGTGAAATGATGGTAGTAAATAAATGGCGAATAGATAACCACTAATAGCAGTCGTTGTTCTTCTGAGTAAGTTTTGATTGACTTTCACGAATGTTTAAGATAGGGAGTAATAAAGAAATGATAAAAAAAATGAAGTAATAGTAAACTGATGGTAGTAAATGATGATCATAAAACATGAAAAGTGAGATAGTAGAACAGGAAGTGTAAGAACAATAACACTTTTACACCAAAACAGTATTAGTCATGTCTTGTGTTACTGAGAATGTCTTCTTTTTTTAACAGCCAACATGAAACACCCTGAAAAAGTTTTCCTTAACACACTTATGTCTAACACCCTGATCTCTCACCTTTATATCCCTAACTGTCTCTAAACGCACTCGAATCGTCCATATCGCAACTCGTGTCACCTCTCTAATACTATCATCTATTTCATCACCCTAGTCATTTAAACACCCTCACTTTTTTCGTGTTAACCCTTCAGTTCTCAATTTCATTATTTGGCGATTTTATACAGCTTCAGAAACACATGTGCGGATTAAAGTGGTACAGTCTCTGGCCATTAATCTTCTGACTTCCATAAACGCTTACTAATGTCAATAAAATCGTCTAATCACACCTAAAACTCGCGGTAAAAATGAGTCTCATTATTGAAGGAATTAATACCAACATTAAATAACACCATCACTTCTACACATCCTTCACCTCACCTTAAACTTAACACTGACAGATAACATCCTCCCTGGGCCATCTCTCTCCCGGGACAACTGCACACGTCACTCTTCACAAATACACGGTGTTTACAAGCATTCTTAGCCAATGCTGCCGAGATTCCAGATTCTGTTGGCACTTCAGCTTTCGTGTCTGTTCGATTTGGGCCAAGGGCGGTCTTCACTCCCGGGTTGTCTTGCGTTGATTAGGAATGTGGAGGGAGAATGTACCGTCTTGATTTGTGCGTGGATGGAAAATTGTCTTGCTTTGTGTGGGAATAGAAAATGTACGACTTGTTTTTTGTGTGTGAGTGGGAAATATAAGAGGGAATAAGAACAATCGAGATCTCATAATAAAAAGAATGAAATAGAAAGGAGGGAAGATCTGCGCCTTATTCCGTGTGTGAGTGAAGAATGTATTACGTCTTATTTGCAATTTCCTCGGGGACTTTTTATTACTGTCGAGTGTTTGTGATTGATGACATCGTGGTGTATTTTTGATGAGAGATTATTTGGATGAGACTTTTATATATTTCGTAGTTTTATTTATTTATTTTCATTCATTTCCATAGTGAATATTTTTGTTACGAACGATTATAATAAGAATTTGTGTTTCAGTTATTTGAGATTCCTTTTGACAATGATATCGTACAATTGTGAATTACTAGAGAATAAGAAGTGTAAGCGTGTGACTAAAAAACTGGAGCGAAATTGCCTGATCCACTGCCATTGTTTCTACATTACTGCATACACATGGCTTATAAAATGACAAAAGAAAATAATAGTGAAAATAATAATAGATAGATACATAAAGAACTAATTTGCTCTACTTTTTTTATACATAATATTTCGTCCTTTTTTTTCTGTACTAAACTGTAAACTGGTAAATCATGTTAAAAGAGGAAAAAAAAACATTTCTTATTCACACTAAACACTAAATTGATGGCATTAAAGAGACAGCCATCTCATCCCATTTCTTTCTCCTCTCCACAGTTTCATGGCAGGCAGCGGGGAGGCACCACGTGAGTACTTATATGCCTTCAGTACTTGTCTCTCTCATTGGATGTTTTTTTGTTTCCTTTTTCACAGCAGTTCCGTTTTACACAGCGCTCTCGTGGACCATCCTATCTTTGGGTTATCTCTCATCTCTCTTCTCTTCTCTCTTCTCTCGTATCTTCTCTTCTTTCTTTTGTTTTCTTAAGTGTAGATATACCACATGTTTTGAAGGATTTACTATTCATAAATTTTGATATGTAAACAAAGAACATATATTCATTTTTTCTAATACATACCATCAAAATACTTGTTCGCTGCGCCTGGAATGTTGATAAAAGATGCGATCATCACGATTAATGAAGATTAACCCTTTTCACCCTCCAGTCTATCATTTATCAACAAAAAAGGTCAACTGCCTTTCATAATCAACTTTGCAATTTATCGACACTGGAACTAAAGTCTTTCATAATCAACAAAGCAATTTACTGACACTGCGAAGCAACATTTAAACCCTTAAATAAGTTTGTTGCTCAGGGATGTGTTAGGTTGTGCGAGTGTTAGGGAAAAAAAATATCTGTACAGTATACCAGAACAATACCAATGAAATACTCTCTCTCTCTCTCTCTCTCTCTCTCTCTCTCTCTCTCTCTCTCTCTCTCTCTCTCTCTCTCTCTCTCTCTCTCTCTCTCTCTCTCTTTGCCTCATCAACCCACGGTGGAAAGAAACGGTTTCCTGAACTCCAC
>CM035209.1:1474169-1487097 GCA_020233015.1 Callinectes sapidus | reverse complement strand
GAGAGAGAGAGAGAGAGAGAGAGAGAGAGAGAGAGAGAGCCAAACAGACAAACGAAAAAAAAAGGCCAGAGAAAGAAAAGAAAAGAAAGAAAGAAAATAAAGTTAAATGAGGAAGTTCCTGGAATGATTTCTGCACTGATCGAAAGAATGCGAGTAGGAAAGAATGAGTGAATGAGTGATGAATGGACGGGCGGGGGAGTGGAGAGTGAATGAGGCGGCAGCTGCAGCGTCCAAGATGAGGGAATAGTTTTGTGCCAAGTTGAGTCTGGCCAATACTCGCAAAACTCCTGCAGAGAGAGAGAGAGACCACCGACACCTGCTGGGACCCCTGGGACAGTTGTGTTGGGACTGTGTGGAGCTGAGGAGATGGAAACATTTTGGAAAAGACTATGAAAATTTGTAGAAGTCTTTGAAATTCTATATACTGTAATGATCGTGCTTTAATTTCATACGTTTTCTAGTGCCACGATACCTGGTGGTACCCCTGGGACAGTTGTATTGGGACTGCGAGGAGCTAAGAAGATGGAAACATTTTGAAACCACTGGAAAAAATACTAAGAAGAATTGTTGAGTAATTCTATGGGTTACTGTAATGACTGGGCTTCAATTTCATATGTTTTCTACTGCCAAGACACCTGGTGGGACCCCTGGGGGAGTTGTGTTGGGATTGTGGGGAAGCTGCGGTGCTGGAAACTCTTCGGAACCAATGGAAAGATTATGAAGAAATGTGGGAATCTCTGAAACTCTATAGACTATTCTTCAATTTCATACTTTTCTACTACATTCTAAAAAAAATCTCGTTCTATGGAGCTGGTGAAGTATTGGTAAATCTTTTGAACCTTTGTAACAGTCCTGGTGTGTGTAGTGTGTGTGTGTGTGTGTGTGTGTGTGTGTGTGTGTGTGTGTGTGTGTGTGTGTGTGTGGAGCTGAAGTGGCGGAGACTCTTTGCAACCACTGAAAAGATCATGAAGAACTTTAAGAACCTTCACAATTTTTTAGGATTGCGCTTTTACTTCATACGTTTTCTACTACAATCTTGAAAGAAAATATCTCTTGAGGCTGGGAAATGCGTAAAAATCTTTGTAACCATTATATGAGTCTTGAAAATTGTTGGAACCACTTGAAATGCTGTATTGGGATTATGAAAAATTATAGAAGTCGCATGAAAGACTAGTCACAAATATTTGGAGTATAAGTGAGGGTTTATTTGGACTATATTGAACCAGATAAGTCATGTAAAACCTAAGGACCACTCACTTCTACTGGGACCACTTGGAGAGGCTGTGCTGGGACCATGGAGAGATGGGGAGATGATACAAAACTCTAAGAGACTCTATACTACTGGGACCAAATAATGTTATGTTGGTTCTGGAAGCTCTTTCGATCCACACACTCCCCAATGTAGCCCTTTCCCCTTTTTCAACAGCTGTAACTCTTTCACTGCGATTTACATCACAACACAGTCCTACAACAACGAAATCTTAGCAAATATCGGCGAGGAAGATAGAAAAATCATTGAAGAGGTATATTCAACAGTCTTTACTTTGTAGAATATTTTGAGATGGCAGTGAGTTAAGGTGAAAGAAATCTCTGGGTTGTTTTGTCAGTGCGGAAGAGGAAGGAGTTTGCAGGAAAAGTGTTAAGGGGCTTTGTGTGCTAGTTTGCAGTATAGACAACACACACACACGGCCACTGACAGGCCATATTGGGACCATGGATAGCTGGGAAGGCGATACAAACTCTTAGAGACTTTTTACTACTGGGGCCATAGAATGTTTTGTGGACTCTGGAGGCTCTTTCGATCAAGAACACCTGCTGAGGCCACTGCGAGTGTTGTATTGGGGCCGTGTGAAGCTGGACAGATCCCGGAAATTTTTCAGTCATGGCTGACATATTTTCATTTAACAAAGAAAATAAGAAAATACGGAAAACCACGAGAAGCCATTTGGTCGACACGAGGCAATAAGTTTTTTGTTTTTTACTTCTTCTTTACTTTTACAACGGTCTTCCATTTTTTTTTCCAACTCAATGTAGAAAAGCCAAAATGTTTACAAATGACCTTGTGGCTCTTAAATACTCCAGAACAGCAATGTATTTCTCTATCATTCCTTGTATTTCATCTGCATAGATTAATTATACATTTTTTTCTTCACTCCTACAAGGTTCTTAATTTTTTTAAATTCCAATTCAATATGGAAAAGCCAAGTTGTATATAAGTGATTTAATGACACTTTGGTATTCGAGAACAACAAAATATCTCTATTATTCTTTGCACTTCATACTCATAAATGAATACATCAGAGGCGAAATGTATACAAAGCACTTTAATCATACATTTTCTGGTACACTCTGAAACTTTCTATCTGCTTCTGTTTCCAACTTTATTTAAGAGGGAGATTTCAAGACATTTATCCCTGTGTTTTGGCTAATTCTGTGAACCTTTAAGGGGAATGGAAAATTAGTGGGCTTTATTTTCACTGTTTTTGTTGTCATTGCCCAGCTTCCTCCTCTTACATAAAAAAAAATTCTATCTCCCTTCATTAGTAATCATTTTTTAGTCCAATCCAACTGTCTGGATAGTCCAATAGTATGTAATAATCCAGTCTAATAATCTGTGTGACGGTTTATCTATTAATCATCTTATATCAACCTTCTTCGGTAACAAATAAACGATGAAACAATACACACAGAAATCCTACCACATTTCAGTATTTTTCAATCATACCAGCTGTGCCTGTATGTATCTGTAACTCAATGTTCTGGAAGGCAGCTGTCAGAGTGGCGGTGCATCTCCGATTCCTTGTGCATCATACTGCGAAATGATATACACAGAAATCTTACCACACTTCACTATCTCTCCATCACATCAGTTTGTATCTGTAAATCAATGGTCTGGAAGGAAGCTGTCAAGGTGGCGAAGTGTCTCAGACAAGGCGAGCGGTAGGACATCAAATATTCACGAGAGATCGAGGTCTGGTGACGAGCTGCTACTTATGAACCTGCTGGTGACTGAAGCTACCTACCTGCACTTCCGGGGCTTGAGATTTTAATTACTAGTTGAAAGATCGAAAAAAGAGTTGGAAGAGAAAGTAAAGCATAGAAAATGAAAAGAACTCATGCTGCTCAAACTTTCGTGTCTTTGGATTTTTTTTATTACCGGTAAAAGAAAAGAGAAGTTAAAAGTACATTGAAAATCTGCGAAAGAAAGTGTTGAAAGTTAAAAATAGTGATGCTGCCTAGACTCCTTGCTCTTAAGATGTTTTATGTGTTACTGGTGGAGAAAAAAGTAAAGAAAGGAAGTAAAAAAATACATCAAGAAACTCTGAAAGAAAAGTAAAGCAATGAAAAATTGAAATCAGAGAGTGAGACGAGAAGAAAGTAAAAATTTATTACAAAAAAACATAAAAGAAATTAATACACCCTGAGTAAAATTTGGAAATGTAAAAATTCAGATAGAACTTCAAAAGAACGGTTTTACGTCATAAAAATGGATGAATAAACAAGATTAGAAAAACAAAGTTAAAAAAATCATGGGGAAAAACAATATATTTGCATCACGTCATAAAAAGTGAGAGCGAATAAATATTTAAGCTGCCTTTTTAAAAATTTCCCAGCAAGGCAAGTCGTGCGTTCTAAAAGCCTGGCGTGTCATTGCTATGCGCGTGGACGCTTCAGAAGTAACCCAGTGACATGCACGTGTTCAAACTGCACGTGCCTTGAATGAATAGATGAATGAATGAATGCAAACTAACTTGTCCTTGCGGCGATTAAGTCATTACAAAACACGTAAATGTCAAAAGGAAAATGTTAAAAATAAAAAGCGTAAAAGTTGTAAAAGTAATGAGTTTATACTTTTACCAGCCACGTATCAGAGGCAAAAATTACTATGCTCCAATTTTTGCATGTAATAATTTGTCATTCATAAAAGGTGTAATGTTGAAAAGGAATTTCTCTAAAAAGATATATATATATTTTCTTTTTACTCATCATCGTGATATTTCTCTCAAAACGAAATATTACCAGACTGAGAAAAAAAAATCCTACATCTTTATTTTGCAAGTCTCACAATTATATTGGTGACGGAACTATCGTAATTTCCAACACACTTTCGTTTATGATCGGTCCCTGAAAAAAAAAACACGTACAAATATCTAAAAAAAAAACTGTAAAAATACAAAACATATCTACATTAATATTATCATGTCTTCTGAGTAACATTAGTAGCAAAATTAGATCAATTCTCATTAATACTCGTGCAATACTCGTAAACCATTAAAACCAACAAAACTATTGGGAAAAAAAAAACAATATAAAGAAAAATATGAATATGTACATCTTAATTTTTCTTTTCTTTACATGTAGCTGCAGAAGCATAAAAAAATCACACCTCCCTAATACTAGCTTAAATAAACCATTGAAAACTGCAAAACTCAAGAAGAGAATGAATAAATGCAATGCGTTCATTTATATTTCCCAACTCTCGTCTTAATATTCCTGCCAAAATAATTCATACATTTCCTTTTTTTCTTCTTCTTCTTCTTTTCCAGCAGCAATCTCACTAACTCTCTAGCAACAAATAGCCAGTAGATAAATACGCAGAAGAAACATTAAAAAAATAATGATAAGCATCCATTAACATATAGAAATTCTCGTTATAACATTACTAGTAGAATCCATATACTAACTAACAATATTTTTCCCAACACACCTCATCACTCAACAAAAGAAAAAAAAAATACAGAACACAGAACGTCCAAAAATTCAAATCTATACGAGTCTCCCCCCTCAAAACATTAATAGAAAAATGGAGTACATATCACCCTCTAATTTTCGTGTAATAAACAACCACTGGGAAAAAATACAAAAAAAAAAAAAAAAAAAAAAAAAAAAGCAAAAGCCGTTCATATACTTTTCCAACCTCTCATCATAACATTCCTGCTTCAAAAATCGAAGTGAAAAATTTAAATACCCTAATCATTTTTAAGCTGCGTTCATCACTCATTCCAAAAAGCATCTGTGTTAATAATTCAGCGTCGCCAGTGAGCAGCAAGGAAGAGGAGGAGGAAGAGGAAGAAAAAGAAAAAGAGGAGGAGGAGAGGAAAAGGAAGAGGAGGAGGGAGTGGAAGAGGAAAAGAGAGAAAAAGAGAAAGAGTAGAAGAAGAAGAAGGAGAAGGAGAAGAAGAAGAAGAAGAAGGAGAAGGAGAAGGAGAAGGAGAAGAAGAAGAAGAAGAGGAGGAGGAGGAGGAGGACGACGACGACGATGACGAGGACGAGGAGGAAAGGAAAGGAAGAAAAGGAGGAAGAGCAAGAGAAAGAGAAAGAAAAGGAAAAAGAAGAGGAGGAAGAGAAGGAGGAGGAGGAGGAGGAGGAGGAGGAGGAGGAGGAGGAGGAGGAGGAGGAGGAGAAGAAGAAGAAGAAGAAGAAGAAGAAGAAGAAGAAGAAGAAGAAGAAGTTAGTCAGTTAGTCAGTTAGTCAGTCAGTCAGTCAGTCAGTCAGTCAGTCAGTCAGTCTGTCTGTCAACCAGTCTTCAATCACAATAATACACAATCGCAGCATAATTCTTGAGTTTCCACGAGTGTTTAGGCTTTTAGTATTGAAAGCGCTGCGAAAGGTATTGATGAAATGCACTTGTTTTCCTTCAAACTCACTTTCTCTTCGCAACTTTGCCTCCTCCCCCCCTCCTCCTCCTCCTGCTATTGTCATTTCCTCTGTTTTCTTTACCTTTCCCTCTCTGCCTTCATTTTCTCTCTCCCTTCTGCTTCCCCCGTCCGCGTTTCATTCTCTTAGTCTTCTTCCCCTCATCGTTCATTTTCTGTGGCCCGTTTTCTGTCTTGCATTGCCTCTGCCTATCTCGGCTCCCACACTCAATGTTTCACTTATGATATTTTCTCTATCCCGTTTTCTCTTCCCCGCTGCAGCTTTCTCTTATTCGCCTTCCTCATCCTCCTTCCCCCAGTTGGTTCTGTTCGTGTTCTTCAGCCTCTTCTTCATCTTTGTTTCGTGTTTCATTTCAGTTCTTCTCTCAGTTCCTCTCTCCATTTTCTTTTCTTTTTTTCATAATCTTTTTGTTTTCATCCTCTCTTCTTTTTCCTCCTATTTTATTCGCTTTTATCTTCTGTCTTGTATGTCTTTTCTTCATTCCTCTTTCCTTCATGTTTCTGACCTATTTACTTCCTTGTCTTCTATCATTTCCTTCCTCTTTGTACCCCTTGTTGTCTCCCATTTTCACTTCTTTCCTTCTGTCTGTTCCTTATCTCCTTCCTTCCTATCCCCTCCAATTTATCCACCCCTCCCTTCCCTCCACACTTGGCTTTCTTTCATTTCTTTCTTTCATTTTCTCTTTTAATTCCTTCTTTCTTTATCTTCCTCGCACACTCATTCCTGTCTCCTTGTGCATCCAATCCTCTCTTCCATGCCTATCTGTATTTACCTCCTCCCCTCTCTTCATTCCATCCCTCCTTCGTTCTTCATCTCCCTTATACATTCCTCCCCTTCTTATCTCTAACTGCATCCCTTCTCCTCCTGCTCCTCCTCCTTCTTTTGCTTCCTTTTAAGTAGCAATGTGTTCCCTCCTTTCCTTCCTTCCTTTCGTTACCTTCCTTTGAGCATGCGTCCTTTAATCCTTCCCCACTCCACATCTTCACACTCTTTCTTCACTTTTCTTTGGTAAGCACAACGTGAGAGAAAATGAGCTCGCGAAGGATAAATATAAACATTCGCCGACGCCGCTAGAAAGGAGGAGGGCGAGGCGAGGTGAGGTGAGGCGAAGAGAGGCAGAGCGGGTGAGCCAGTGGAAGAAGTGTTGCAGGTGCTTTTTGTTCCGCCCACACACATACACCCACCCAGCCACCCACCTACCCAACCAGCCACACACACACACACACACACACACACACACACACACACACACACACACACACGCACGCACGCACGCACGCACACACACACGCACACAGCAAAAGGGAGGCCCGATGCATGTTCTTTGAAGCTCGTGTTGCGGCGCAGAGGTGGACTGATCGATTGGTGTTGCCTCTTTCGCTTAATTATTGGTGTATGTGTGGAGTTACGTGGGTTCAGAGAGAGAGAGAGAGAGAGAGAGAGAGAGAGAGAGAGAGAGAGGGGGGGGGGGGGGTCTTCAGGCTCTGTATACTGTAATTGCACACACACACACACACACACACACACACACACACACACACACACACACACACACACACACACACACACATACACATATAACCATTAATAATAAAGTAGTCAAGTGGTGTGGCAAGGTTGGTGTAGGTAATGTGATGTGCTACTGTAGCCATATCAACGTGTATAGACCAGTTATTCCCTGTATATGGTGCGTGACTCCATTATATCCATTGCTTTATTCAGTAGAAGGTGAAAACTCCCATTTTTCACTGCTCGGGGACTTGCATCTCAGAATGTTTTTGTTTTTTTCCCCCTTATAAATCATCTTACCGGATAGATAGATAGATACACACGGACAAACATTGTGTGAACATAAACAATATGAATGGACAATTACTAAGACGATGCTGGTGGTGATGTGGTGATGTGTTCCTGGTGTATTAATATGGCTACATCAACATCCAGTGACAAACTTTTGGCTTTATTGTATGTGGCATGGCAATTCTATCGACTGTTGTTCCTAGCAGCAGATAGATAAATTGGTGAATATATGCATTTTATCGATCAAAGCAATGCATTTATTCAATTTTGTTGTATACACCGTCACCTAACTCCTCTGACTATAACAATTTTGGGGGTTAGTTCACCTCCAAAGTGGATCTCTCTGATGCAAGAGTTAACAGGTATTTTCAATCTATAATCCTTTTCTCTGATAAGCTCTGGAATTCCTTGTGTGTTTTTGTATTTCTGCCTTCCTGTGACTGAAAACTCAACAGACCTCGTACAATTTGTCTTCCTTTCAGGTCTGTATTGTTTCTTTTGTGCCTCACCTTCTTGTCTCCTTTCATACAATATTCCAGCCTTTTCACACCTACACGACAGCTTCGTCCAAACAGTATCATAGGAACCGATAGACGTGAAATGTTTGCTTTTCCTCGGTGTATTTCGTATTCTCTGTGTGCCTCACCTTGTCTCCTTGTTATACACTCTTCCAGTATTTTCACACGTATAAGACAACCAAGCAATGTCATGAGAACCAATAGATCTTTTCCCTGAATGTTTTTGTTTTGTATTCCCTGTGCGTCTCACCTTCTTGTCTCCTTTTTATACAATCTTCCAGTCTTTTCACACGCATAAGACAAATACAAACAAACACAATAATGAAAATCAATAGATCTGGTAGTTTATGTTTCTTGAATGTTTTTTTTTTATTATTATTATTTTATTTTGTGTTCTCTGTGCGCCTTAGCTTCTTTTCATACGTTCGTCCAACCTTTCCACACGTATAAGAGAAATACAAACAAACACAATAATGAAAACCAATAGATCTCTTTGTTTATTTTCCCTGAAAGTTTTTATTTTGTATTCCCTGTGCGTCTCACCACCTTGTCTCCTTTTTATACAATCTTCCAGTCTTTTCACTCGTATAAGACAAATACAAACAAACACAATAATAAAAACCAATAGATCTGGTACTATATTTTTTTGTTGTTTTGTTTTAGTTTGTTTTTTTGTATTCTCTGTGCGCCTCAGCTTCTTTTCATACCTTCTTCCAGCCTTTTCACACGCGTAAGACAAATACAACCAAACAGCATCATAAGAGCCGACAGTTCTGCTACAGTTGGCTTGTCCTTGTGAGTTTTGTGTTCCGTGCCAGCCTCACCTCTTGCAAGGCGCCAACACTTGAGCCCAGACTGTCGTGTTGCAAGACCTCCCCGCCACTCAGCGAACACATTTCCTGGAGCCTGCAGCGTGACGGAAAAACGTGGTGGTGGCGCGACCTTTAATGCATTTCTCATGATAGTTGGCGTTGTGAAAAGTGGAAATATGAGTATGCGTGCGTGTATGTGTGTATGTGTCGTGGTAATGCTACGTGCTGCTACGGGACGAGTGAGACGCCTTCTTTGAGTGTCAGTGTGAGATATTGGCTTTCCTTTTTATAATGGACGCAACCTAACCTAACTTGACCTAACGTAACCTATTCTTTTAAGTTTCAGTGTTCGTGGCACTATATATAAGTTTGGTGTGTTTTTAAAGGTGTTTCCGAGATCACACAGATGATTTAACTCTTTCGGTTTATCATTTGGCGATTTTATACAGCTTCAGAAACTAATGTGGGGATTAAAATATTAAAGACTTTGGTTATTAATCTTCTGACTTCCATAGAGCCTTCCTAATGTCTAGTCTAGTCTAGTCTAGTCTATGAGGATCAGAAGGTTAATGGCCAGAATCTGTACTATTTCAATTCCTACGTGAGATTTTGAAGCTGTATCAAATCGACAATTAAGATGCGTCCCAATACTAAAGGGCGTTAAGGTTAAGTGAGGTTAAGTAAGGCTCAATTTCATTAGGTTAGGTTGTATTGAATCCATTAGATTGGGTTAGGTTAGGTTAAACAAAGGTAGATTGGGTTGCATCAGAATTGGGCTGTGGTTTAGTTGGGTCAAACGACAGTAGTTGGTTCATCACCTGCACACAGACATTTTTGGTAGTGCGGGGGACGCATTTTGCCTCGCCTTCAATAAATCCCAGTGAAAATCAAAACTCCTTCATCCGGACACTGGAGTTTGAGGGAAAATTGCTTTGTTCGACAAGGAAAAAAGAAAAAAAAGATAGAAGTCACATTTTTCAGTATTTCACATTTGCTCTCTCTCTCTCTCTCTCTCTCTCTCTCTCTCTCTCTCTCTCTCTCTCTCTCTCTCTCTCTCTCTCTCTCTCTCTCTCTCTCTCTCTCTCTCTCTCGACCCTTCTCTCCTTACCTATAAAACGCATAGTAGTGTTTGCTTTTTTCCTCCCCATATCCTGTTTTCCTTTAAGTGTGTGTGTGTGTGTGTGTGTGTGCGTGTGCGTGTGCGTGTGCGTGTGTGTGTGTGTGTGTGTGTGTGTGTAATAACAGTTCCAATTAAGAGCTCTCGTCTTCCCTTGAAAACAGACACGAAAAAAAATATATATATAAAAACAGCAGAAAAATAAAAAAAAATAAATAAACAAAGAAAGAATAAAAAACAAACAAAAAAAAAACAAAAAACGAAATCTATCTTAGACTTCGTTTCCTAACCTAAGCTGACTTTAACTGATCTAATTTAATAACGCAAATAACTTATCTAAAGTATTCTAACCAAATTTCAACTAATATAACTCGATCTAATTTAACCTAGCCTAACATACCCAAATTTCGCCCGATCTAATCATTCGTAACCTCATTAGACCTATAGTAAGCTCACTTCACTTAACCTAACCTAACCTCGCTTCATTTGAGCCAACCTAACCTCAGCTAACCCAACTAACCTTATCTAACCTCATTACACGTAAACATCACCTCATTTGACATAAATTCACCTTACTAACCTCATTAACTAACACTAACCACACTAACTTCATTAAACCACACTAACTACATAAGATCACACTAACCACACTAAAATTAACCACATACCACACCTAACCTCATTAAACCTAACTTAAACCTCGCTTCATTTGACCTAACCTAACCTCAGCTAACTTGACTTATCCTCTCCTGACTGAATGTAACAATCTCAATGGGAGTCACCTTGCTTAACCTAACCCAGCATACAATAACCTCATCTCATTTGGCCTCAAAATAACCTTACCTAACCTAACCTCATTTACAAACAGCACAAAAAGATTCAAATTCCAACATTCTCCTTAATGAGAATCACATTTTGCTAATTTTTCTTAGAGTAATTGTTGTTGTTTCCTTCCTTTTCTTTTTATTTTAACTCTTCTTCGCGTGAAGCTAGTAATAGTAGTAGTGGTAGTAGTGGTAGTAGTAGTAGTAGTAGTAGTAATAGTAGTAGTAGTAGTAGTAGTAGTAGTAGTAGTAGTAGTAGTAGTAGTAGTAGTGTGTGTATGTGTGTGTGTGTGTGTGTGTGTGTGTGTGTGTGTGTGTGTGGACCAATTCATCTTTTGGGACAATGAACTGTCACCAGAAATCACTTTTTTCCCCCTTTCTTCTTTCATTTCGTCGATGTATTGACTTTTAATTTTTGTTTCCTTCCTGTGAATTAGACAAAGTTTCGTCTTTTTCTTTCCTTTTTTTTTTTTTTTTTTTTGCCTCCTTTACTTTCAACTATTTTTTTTTTTACACAGACTTTCATCATCGGCACAAAAATAAAAAAAGTCCTTTGAGTTACACGCGAGAAAAACCTTCCAAAAGTATAAGATAATCGTGAAGGCAACTGAGGAACATTCCCAAACTTTATCCCAGCCACTCCCTGCAGCACCAACTGTAACGACGCTACTCTCTCTCTCTCTCTCTCTCTCTCTCTCTCTCTCTCTCTCTCTCTCTCTCTCTCTCTCTCTCTCTCTCTCTCTCTTCACCCCAGCGCCTCTCCCTCCCCCAACACACGCCATTTACTGCCTTTCCTTCTCTTTCAGCACCCTAATACGTAATCCTCTTTTCCCTTCACTTCTTCACCCTGCATTTCAACACTCAAATACCCTTGCAAATTTTTCCTTCACTTCTTTTCCTACGATAAGAAACAGTATCTTTTGCACCCTTTCCTCTCACTCTAACACTGAGGTCCATTATTCAGAAACGCTTTGCTCTCTCACCACGACTATTCTCCAATACCACAGTGATGATTATCTGGGTTTTCAAGAGTGTTTCTACAGTTAATGATATGTAAATCTTGTCACTCCCCTAAATAAATAAAAAAAACTTTCAAAGACTTGTGTACATTTAAATAAGCCTTTTGAAATAGTGGAAGTGAAATAAGGATGGTTTGTAAATATGCTTGTATTAGCCATATCCTGCCCTTTGATCCCTTGGCACACACACACACACACACACACACACACACACACACACACACACACACACACACACACACACACACACACACACACACACACACACTGGATCTCCTATTTTCTTATCTCCTTTTTTTCCCAACTACGCCCTTCCCTTTAGGTCTTGAACCCCCTGACACACACACACACACACACACACACACACACACACACACACAGCACCATAACCTCATCCCCTTCAATTCCACCCCTCCCCCACCCCACCCCCTCCTGCTCCAGTTCCCTTCCCTTCACACATCTCCTCGACCTTTTGAGCTCCCCATTTCCGCGTGTCAGTGTAGGCAGCGGCGGTGAAAGGCGGCGATAGCAAAGGAGGGTTCAGTTCACTATTGCGATAAGAAGGTTTTTTTCTTTTTCATTCATTCATTCATCACGTACCGATAACAGAATTTGTGTAGTATTTCCGGGGTCGCTTTTTCTTATGATGAGGTGCACGTGGGTATTATTGTACGACGTGGTGTGTGTGTGTGTGTGTGTGTGTGTGTGTGTGTGTTCCATTCATTGGGAGAGTCGAAGGCAGTCTCGTTTTCATCCATTCGTGCAAGATAAGAGATTATACTTTTTTCTCTCTCTCTCTCTTTCTCTCTTCCTCTCTCTCTCTTTTCATTTCGAGTGTGACTGTGACGTGGCGTTGAATTGTCATTGTTTCCTCTTCACTCTGCACACTGAAGGAATTTGTCTCTACGTGTTCCTGTGTCCCATTCATTTAGAAAAGTGGTAAGGAAATTCGTGCGTTACTCTTTTATTTACACAAGCTAAGTGATTTTGGTTTATATACTCACTTATTTATTCATTCTTTCGTATTTTGTTTAGTTTTATTCATCTATTTTTTTGTTTCTTTATCCTTTATTATATTTTTTTTTTCCTTTTTATTTTGCGTGAGGAGAGAACATTGGATTTGGTTTCATTGCTTTTCTTTCCCTTTATTCTGAAATGGAAATGAATCGATGACTGAAGT
>CM035209.1:1444231-1456383 GCA_020233015.1 Callinectes sapidus | reverse complement strand
CTTACATTAAAAAAAGGTAGGAAAACTGCTTCAATCAAGTACGGAGGTGATTGCACGCACGGGGAGCCACTGCACGCACACATGCTCTCATCGCAATCTCCGTTAATTAAAATGCAAAGCAGAAGAGCGAGATTCCACACAGCAGAAGTTGAACAGGTAGTTAAGAAGAGTAATAAGCTTAAGTCCTGTAAAGCTTCCACTCTGACATAATCTCCCACCTGAGGATGCTTACCTGTCAGCACAACCACTAACAATTCATTACTTCTTAGCAGCCGCATTGAAAACAGGTGCGCTTTACTCAGGTGTTCTTACGTCAATGGCTTCTCCTGCATTATTTTTTGTTGATGATAATGTTTAGGTAAATACTTTTTCAATCTATGCCCGTCTGAATGGCATATAAGTAAGGTCTATTTAGCATATTACTATATTTTATCCCGTGTGTGTGTGTGTTTGTGTGTTTGTGTGTGTGTAGTGGGGGAAGTTAATCGTAAGAGGATTGGAATAAGGAAAACGAAGAAAGGGATAGAGAAAGAAAAGAAGGAAGTAGAGAAACATCACTAGAAAAAAAAATGAGAACGAGGAAGTAAAACAAAATTACAAGCTGAATGGTGGAAGAACGAAGGAGGAGAAATAAAATGACAAACAGAATGAAGAAGAACGAGGAAGAGAAATAGAAGGAGGTCAAACATCATCAAGAAGCAGAAGAAATAAGAGACATGAGACTAACAAAATAACGAGGAACCAGGAAACGAACAAACATGATAAACAAGAATAAGAAAGTTACAAAAAAATGGAAAGAAAAACGTGGATAAAGAATAAAGGTGATCAATAAGGCAAATGTATACAACTGAGACACAGAATTAGGAAAAATTAGAGATCAAATTTGTATATCTGTAAAATCTAAGAATATGTAGATTAGTATATGGCAAAAAAACGTTTACAGGAGAGAACATTAAATACCTGAAAAAAAATGGGAAAGATAGAGAGAAACGGATAGGTGAAGAGAGAGAAGAAGAGATAAAAGAAGGAAAAATGTAAAGGGAAAGAAGAAGAGATAGAAAAAGGAGAGTTAAAGAAAGACACAGAAGAAGGGGAAGAGGTAAAGGGAGAAAGGAGGAAATAGAAGAAGAGATAAAAGAAGGAAAAATATAAAGAGAAAGAGGAAGAGATAGAAGAAGAAGGAGAGATAGATAGAAGATAGAAGAAGATAGGAGAGATAGAAGAAGAAGGAGAAAGGGAGAAAGGAAGAAGGGAGAAAGGAAGAAATAGAAGAAGAGTGAGAGGTAAAAGAGAGAGAGAGAGGAAGAGGACAGCGAGGACCTACTTCATCCTATCAACACTTGGGACGTCTGGTACAAGCTAAGCCTCTGCAGAAAGGAACCTCTGTCAACCTGAGACTCCAAAGGGACATCAATCTTGTTACCTGAAGGAGAATGGATCACCTGTGTCCTCTCTCTCTCTCTCTCTCTCTCTCTCTCTCTCTCTCTCTCTCTCTCTCTCTCACCGATAATTCATTGTCTAGAAAAAGTTTTGCATCATTCGAAATAATTTCACGAGACTTCAAACGAGAAAAAATACTACGATAGAATCATTTAATTACAATTACAAAAGGAATTCCTGGTTCAGTCCGATAATCACGCTTCTTTTTTTTTTCTTTTTTTTCTTTTTTCATACGAGAACAGAATGTATTTTAAGAGAACGAAGCAGATAGAGTGGTATTCATGGATGGTCCTTTCCCAGTAACCATACGAACTTTCTAAAGGTCACCAAAATTATCTAACGATTTTTTCTACCATCAAGAGATCATCATTTCAGAGTTTGGTATTCTGTCGGAAGTAAAAATGAATAAAGATTACGTAGGAAGCTTCACCAGTAAGAAAAAATTGCAAGTACTTGTATATTGTTCGGGTACTGGGATGTAACTGGGACCTTTTGTTTGGTTGCTTTGTATGCTCTTATGTCAGTTCTTGCGTAAAAGTAGTAGTAGTAGTAGTAGTAGCAGTAGTAGTAGTAGTAGTAGTAGTAGTAGTATACACACACACAGACACACACACACACACACACACACACACTGCACATTTTCTCCTGGCGCCTTGATAAAAGAAATAAGTTGTTCTCCTTTTGTTCTCTTTGTTCCATGGTGCATATTTTTCCATTAGCACACATTTCCTTAGTATTTTTATATACGTGATGGTGTCTGAATTATTATATTATGCATGTAGATTTTCTCTTCTTTTTTTTCTTATCGTTTGCCTCTTTTTCATTGTATTTTTTTTCCTTTTTTGTATTCTCTCTCTCTCTCTCTCTCTCTCTCTCTCTCTCTCTCTCTCTCTCTCTCTCTCTCTCTCTCGCTCTCGCTCTCGCCCACAATTGCACTCTCACTCTCTTTCTCCTTTTCATTATTCGTGCAAAATTCCTCTCAGACACAGACTTATCAATGTCAGTCTGTCTGGTGAACAGTGTCTGCCTTATTGCGTGTTACGTGATGACATACTGAAGTGTTTGTCACGTAACGCCACCACTCACTGACCTACATGGCTCTCCTCTTCTTTTTTTTATTCATACAATGTGGGTTTTTTTACGGGAATTTATGGGGTAAAGGAGACTATCTGATGGAGACCTCTTATCTGAAAGGATCATCCATTTGGGAATCGTTACCCAGAGTGGACGCCCAATTTCAGGATTCGAACTCATGCACATAAGGATCTTTCGGCCCCCAAAGTGCACATGGTTCCACTGTACCACGACGGCGTCTCTTCCATCCCGATCAGATTTTTTTTTTTTATCTATTTGTCACACTGCCCCTGTTTATGTCCTCCATCAATGTCTCCATGGACTCCTTCCTTTGTCTTCCTCAGTGATTCCAATGTCCTGTTGATATTTATTACCAAGCTTTCTTTTTCCTTTGTCCTGCTCTGGATCTTCTCGTCTCTTGTTTATGTTTTCCTATTAATGTCTCCTCCACGAACTTCCTCTGTTTTCCTGCCTCTTCTTCCTTCAGCTGATGAATGAAAAGAGTAATAGAATGGTCCCAGTAATCAAGTCATTAGCACTGAGTTACTACAGAGCTTTGAATGAAGATTAGGCGAACTTACTGGTGGAAATGAGAGGTAGAATATTTTCCTTTTTATGTAACAGGGCAAAGAGATTTTTTGAAAGGGTCGACTTAATGTAATTTTCCAAAAAGGTGTTAGATAGAATGATAAAAGAAGAAGGGATGATAAGTGTCTTTGTGCTGGTCTGATGGTTTCTTGGTACTGCAGTTAATTTTTTCCTATATTATTAACCCTTTTACTCTCATATGGCACACTCTTCCTTAATCACTAACTACCCTAAATACTTTCTCGAGTAGTACCGACAGCTCAAATTGTTACACTACCTAGAAATTGTATAATCCACTTTCAATCCCTTCTTTTCTTGCAAATTATAGATATTGAAATTGTTATTGGTGTGAGGTTATAATTATATCGAAGTGAAAAAGAATTACACTTCTCATTCCTTTTTCGTTCCTGTGGTCTTCAGTGTGTCCCAACAACTCCACGTGTCGGTGCCAGTGAGTCCTTTGTAAGTCAATTATACTGCAATGAAAAATAAATAAACGAAATGGGATCTGGTCGATATTATAGATTCTCTCTCTCTCTCTCTCTCTCTCTCTCTCTCTCTCTCTCTCTCTCTCTCTCTCTCTCTCTCTCTCTCTCTCTCTCTCTCTCTCAGACGAAGTTAAGGGAACAGAAATCATAAAGCACACTCACGGAAGAAAGAGATATTTGAGTGGCAGAAGTATCACCTCCTGTTCCGCCCCTTTCATTTATTCTTTCGGCAATAAAACCAACAACAAAATTCAAGAGACAACTTATGATGGCGTGAAGTTTAGATGGATGACACTGTGAAGACTCGGACCGTGTGAGAGATGCGATATTTTGCTGAGGGGATAGAATAGAAGGCGAGTGTTGAAGGATGGTAATATGTACTTTTAGGGTAAATTGAAGGAGGGAGAGGAAGTTACGCTGAGTGGAGAGAAGAAATAGTAAGGATTCAGATTTTGAGAGAAGATACATGAACGGAATGATGGGGAAAAAAAGGAAAATAGATGGAAATACGTAAAGAAAAGAGAAGTGAAGAACAATTGAAAAAATCAAAAGGAAGGTGAGAAATAGGGAGATACAAGAAGAAAAAGAGATGAGGATTAAGATGGAGAAAGAAAGTAATACATTATTGGTGTAAAAATGTAAACAGTGAAAGGGAGGAAAGGAAGACAGAAAAGAAAAGTGCTTTTGATGAAGAGAGCAAGGAGATGGAAGACTAAGAAAGGAGAAAAATAAAAACGGAATGGCATTAAAGACAAACAGAAAGAGGTGAGATGGAACTAAAAAGAAAAAAAAAGACACGGAGATGGAAAGACTAATTAGAAGCAGAAGAAAGAATAAAAACGTAATTAAAGAGAAAGAAAGAAAAGCATGATAAGAAACGGGGAATGAAAAGGAGTAAAAGCAAAGGTGGAAAGATGCAAAGGGAAATTAGAAAAAAAGAACTAAAAAAACTTAATGATAGAGATGGAAAGAAGGAAAAAAAGAAAATGGGGAATAGAGATAGACCAAGGAATAAAAAGACGAACTAGCAAATAGGTGAAAAGGAAATTAATAGCAGTGGAAGACGTGATAAGAAAGGATAAACGATGAAAATGAAAGAAAGGAAAAGGGGGAAGAACGGAAATAAGATGAAAATACTTAGAAAATACAAATCGAGAAAAGAAAATAGAAGGAAAGGAACAGATCAACAAAAAAAGGAGTGTTAGGAAAAGAGGAAATTAGGAAAAAGGAAGGATAAAGATGCGATAGAAGAAAGAAAATGAAAACACTTACGGAGAAAATCGAAAAGCTAGTTAAGGCGGTAAAAGATATATATAAAAAAAAAAAACCGGGGTGAAAACACATAAAAGGATAAACTAAAGAAAAAGAGCAGAGGGAAGTGAACAGACACTCGGAGGAGAAAAATATGCATGGAAAACGTGAAAGAAAAATATGCACTGTTGCTAAAGTTTAATTGTTAGGCAAAAGTTGAGCAAAACACTCATTTTAATTAATAGCAACACACACCTTGTTTTCTTAGCACTTACAGAGAGAGAGAGAGAGAGAGAGAGAGAGAGAGAGAGAGAGAGAGAGGGGGGGGCGGGGAGAGAGAGAGAAAGAAAAAAAAACCGTAAGGAGATGAAGAAAAAAGTAATGGTAATCAATTGTTTATATGGGTTTTTTTTAAGCTTGACATGAAATTCTACTAAGCTCACTGTATCCACCCCTGAATAAATAATGATGAATGAGAGCTGAGTGCTGTACCCATTCCTGAATAGACCCATTCAATACTCATGTCTGGTGCGTGGAACATTACTGCTTCACCTTCGAGAGTCGATAAATCAACCACAACAAGAAACGTAGAAGATGAAAAAAGCAGTAACAAATGTACCTTTTTATAATACGTATATCATAATTTCCTGGTGGGTTTAGAGGATAAAAAGAGTAAATTCAGTGGTTGGAATGGTAGTAGTAGTAGTAGTAGTAGTAGTTGTTGTTGTTGTTGTTGTTGTTGTTGTTGTTGATGTTATTTATGTTGTTGTTTTGTTGTAGTGATGACCTCATAACTGATGGAAGTTGTTGGGATGGTTATTACAATGTTCAGGTTACTATTTAATTGTTTTGTTTAGTTAGTTCGTGTGTTCGGGCAAAACTGTAATTCCATCCTTCGGGATCTTTAAAACATGAGCGAACGTTACCCGGAGAATAACACGACGCCAGATTCCACCTTTCTACGTTAAAGTACGGGGATGAAAAAAGGTGGTGGTAAATTTCTGACCGTATATTAATGATAATAATGATAGTAGTAGTAGTAGTAGTAGTAGTAGTAGTAGTAGTAGTAGTAATAATAATAATAATAATAATAATAATAATAATAATAATGACAATGATAATGATAATGATAATAACAATAATAATAATAATGATAATAACGATAATATTAATAATAATAATAATAATAGTAATAATAATAATAATAATAATAATAATAATAATAATAATAATTTGATAATAATAATGAAAAAATAACAATAATCATAACAATAGTACTGATGATTGTCATGATGATGATGATGATAATGATAATGATAATAATAATAATAATAATGATAAGAAGAAGAAGAAGAAGATTGAAGGTAATATTAAACACCTACGCCGTCCCGCGCCGCTCAACACGTGTGTCTTGGGTCCGCCCGCCAGTTACCGCCATCCCACACTGCGCCAGCCACTCGTGGGCTGCTCGTCTCCGCTCCCTCGCCTTCCCACGTTCGTCATTCCTTGGGACCTCACCCGCCCCCCACCCCTTCCCCCACCGTATTTTGAAACGCTTTGTTCCCACACAAAGACTGTTTTTAAAGACTTCACAGAAATTGGTCGGATTTTCATGAATGGAGTTTTGTTGTTGATGTAGTGTCTTTATTTTAACGATCACTGTAATTACAAAAAATATGATTGAAAGCCACAACAGCTTCCGTTGCTAAAACACCCCGTATGCTTTCTCGACACAACCTGAAAGGATGACGCCGGACTGTCCCTTTCTTCTACATTGAATATCTTGTTAATCATCTGAACTGGATGCCTTACATGTTGTCACTCACTTCACGAAGTTAGTCAGCATTTTGAAGAGGCGAAGTAGTCAAGATAAAGTGAGGGAAGCGTGGCAATGTAACCTTCTGTCAGTCAGGGTTCGTCTGTCACAATTATTCTCGTGTGTCGGGTGTGTTAGGACAACCGCGACACTGCAACATTGTCACTGTGTCGTCTCTGAATCTATTTAATGGCTCAAGTGTTCTAGTCTGCTTTGAAGGGGGTCGTAACCTAACTGTGTTATTTTGCCTGATTATTTTCTTATGTAAGAGGGGCTCTGTCCAAGGATAACAAATTTGGATAAAAGAATGACCACTCAGCTATCACTTGCTTTTAGAGAAAAACCAGAAAGCAAGTTCAAAGTCACCGTGTAAAATGTTATGATTGAGTTTATCATTGGCAGGAGGAAATACAGAAGCAGACACAGTATTTCAGAGTTTTCCAGTAAATGTGAAGAAAGATTGAGAATACTGAATGAATTCAGTGAATAAGTGACGATGTGAAGTCTCTGGTTTAGATTATTAATGAAGGACAAACTGAGGACGACGTGTGTAGTGAAAGGGAAGCGTTCAGCGTCATTGAGGAAGAGGGAATGCCTATGTGGAGGTTGTATCGTCTTGGTGGATAGAAAAATTGTGTCTTTGAGGAAGCTCACCACAATGAGAATAGAAAGATCACAAATCGTGCCTTTGTTTCTTGCGCAAATAGTGAAGTATTTTACAAAGAAACTAAAACATTTCTTTTATCTTCTTTTGGATAACTCATATGGGAGTGAAATTTTCGGTGGGCTTTCTATTTATTTGTTCATGTTCTTCACCGTCTTTTTGTGGTCCGTGTCCAGAACAGTTCTTCAGTAAATATTTAAAAAGTAAAATGAATAAATAAAATAACACATCTAAAAAGAAAACGTGAATATGCAGCCAATCAGCGCGTGGGAGCGTCAGCCCGTGGCAGTGTTACCAAGCCCGCGTGTCCCCCTAGATGGCGGAATTGCCGTGCCAGACTCAGCGTGATGGATTATAGTTAAAAATCTCTGCGTATGAAAAACGGAAATAACTTTATATCCATTCCATCAGGACTTGGCTCTTTTTTGGCTGTGAGTGGCTGTTTTCTGCAGTGAGTGGCTAGTATCCGGTACAGCTTTGTAATCTGACCCTATGTGGTGTGTCTGTCTGGTGGGAGAAAAATACGTAAACGAAAAAGTCTCAAAATTTATAGTTAGTTCGTAAATCCTTTTGAGAAAATTACGTATAGAGGCCAAAAATAAGACAGAGTGCATTAGGTTTCATTTATAGGAGGATTAAGATCAAATGTCCCGAGGTTATGAATATTAAAGCTGTATTCAACTTTTGTATTTCCAATTTCCTGTGACTTCATCTAAGAGGGAGATTTCAAGACATTTATCCCTTTATTTCGTCTAACTCGTGGACCGTCAAGGGATTGGAAACTGAGTGGGCCCTTTTTCTTCTGTCCTTTGTCCAAGTTTCCCCTCTTACATAAAAAGTCATAAAATAAATGGAAAATGAAATGAAGTACATGGAAAAAAATTTAAAATAAGAAGAGGACCATTTTAGGATAAGGAGGAAAGACTGCATTTAGGAATAAACAGATGAGTAGCGCATTATAGGCACACCTGTGAAAAATTATACTTAAGAACATCGACCAAAAGCTTATTGTCATGATAGCAGAGATAGTTTAAAAAGATGGAGCGGAATTTACAGTCATTTCCAAAAGTGAAGAAAAGAAGAAAAAAAACTAGTGGAAGTTATTTAGTAGATTTTTGAAGATCTCACAGGAAATTAACGGAATATTCATGATAGCAGTTTCTTTTGGAATTTGTTGAGGATATTAACTCCTTCAGTACTGAAGTATATTTTTGCCAAGAATTTTTTGGGTATGATTAAACGATTTTATTGACACTAGGAAAGCTTTATGGAGGTAAGAAAATTAATGGCCAGTCTGTACTATTCTAATCGCCACATAAGTTTCTAAAGCTGTATAAATCGACAAATGATATGCAGAATAAATATGAAAATGCGTCTCAGTACCGGAAAGGTTAAGGACAGACTAGAAGTTAATGAGGATTTTCGATGGTGGGACTCTAATTGAATAGATAAACAATTTCCAAGATCAAGACAACGCGAGATAAGCTGATTGTAATAGAAGTTGTGAGGAGTTGCAAAAGTTACAAATTGAATAGACAAAAACAAGATCCAATTTATACCTCATATCATATTTCACCGCTACAGAACATTCCACCTCAACCACCACCACCACCACAACAACCACCACCACTACCACCACCACCACCACCACCACCACCACCACCACCACTACCACCACCCAAGGCCAGCATGTCATTGGCTAAACTTCTTCATATTTTTTCAGTGCACACGATTTCTGATTGGCCAACGCCCAAGCTCGGTCTTTGCGAGTCGAAAAAGAAAGATGGAAATGAAAAGCTTCTCTCGCTGTCTCTCAGGAGAAGGTACCTGACAAGGCTCTTTGACATGTATTACCTTCCAGTTGAGTTTTTGTTTTTATGTCCTTTGGTCTTCCTGTTCTTACCTCTCTGTCCGTGTGTCTGTGTCTCGGTGTCTCGGTGGTCACTTCCTGGTCTCATTTTTTTTTTTTTTTTTTTTTTTAAGGCATGAGAGTTAGCGTTGGAGAAAGAAATTAAATGGCCAAGTGTGTGTGTGTGTGTGTGTGTGTGTGTGTGTGTGTGTGTGTTTTTGTTGTTGTTGTTGTTGTTTTTATCATTTGTAGCCTTGAAATGTATGTTGTATGCGTAATTTTTTATCAATAAACTACTGTGTGTGTTAATTACTCTCTTTGAACATGCTTCTAATCTTAGCCTTGTCAGTTAAGTTTGTTTACCTTTGCTTGGATAGGTTAGATTAGGGATTAGTTTAGGTTATGTTAAGTTAGTTTTGATTAGGTTAGATTAAGTTAGGTTAGTGTAGGTTGAATAAGTATGGTCAAGTCAATCTAATTAAGTGAGATTATTTAGGTTAAACAACAATAATAACAACAACAACAACATGTATTCCATCCTCAAGGCAAATTTTTGCAAAAGAAAGAGAAGCATCATGAGCAAACGAAAGGAAGCTGAGAAAATACTAATAATGATATAAGAAAGAGCACTTAGCAGAGAGAGAGAGAGTCATCACACCACCACCACCACCACCACCACCACACCTCCACAAGTGTACCCAAACCTTTACCTTACCCCTTCCCTCCCTCCCTCCCTCCCTCTCCACAAGGCCAGGGGGAGAGTGGTAGGCAGGGAAGACTTAAGAAAAGTTAATGAAGAAAGTCGACCCATGATGACCCGGAGGAAAAACAGAGTAAGAAGTGAGGGAGAGGTTAGAGAGAGAGAGAGAGAGGAGGGGGGGTAAGAAGAAGTAAGAGAAAGGTGAATGAAAGGGGGGAAAGAGAGGGAAATATTTGAAACCCTTAATTATAGCATACTCATTTAAAACTCACTAATTACTTATGAAATATTGAGACTAGAAGAAAGGCAAGCCAGGATACATGATGGAGAGAAATAAAGAGAGGAAAGGAGAAAGAAAGATAAAAGATGGTGAGGAAGAGGAAAGAAAGGGAGACTGAGAGGGGAGAAGAAAAGGTGAGAGAGAAGGAAGAAAGATAGGTAAGGAGAAGTAAGAGAAAGATGGAGAGGGAGGAAAAATAAGGAATATAATGAAAAAGCAAAAATATAGAGAGAGAGAGAGAGAGAGAGAGAGAGAGAGAGAGAGAGAGTCAGTCCAAAAGTGAGAGAATTACATAGGTTTCGGTGTTAAAGGCTGGAACACAGAAAAACAATAGTGAGAGGTTGGGAGAGGGAAGGAAGTGTTAAGGGAGAGGAGATAGAGCCTTCCTAATCCCACTTCCTTTTCAGTGGAGAGGGAAGTGAGAGGGAGTTAGATGAAAAGTAATTAAGAGGGAATGTTCAATATTAGCGTTGATGGGAAAGGTGTAGCGAGATGTTAGAAAGAAAAATATTGCAATGACAGGGGAAGGAATAGAAGAGAAAGGTTTCATGATGTTTGAGGAAGAGGAAAAGGAGGAAAAGAAGAAAAGATTAAAGGAAATGTAAGGATAGAGAGAAGAGTAAGAGAAAAGATTAAAGTGAATGTAAGGATAAAAAGAAGAGGAAGAGAGAAGTGAAAAATAGAACTGAATAGAGGCTAGAAAAAAAACTAATGATAAAAACAACAACAAACAATTCACAACAGACAACAATAAAGGGGAAATGGAAAAAGAAAAGAAGAAAAGTTAAACAAGAAAAGAAGTAAGAAGACAAAAAAGAAAAAGTTCAAGAAAATATTGAAAAAGGAAAAAAAACAGGAAAAAAAAGGAAGAAGAACAGGAGCAAGAAGGAAAAGGAAGAAAGACAAAACAAAGGAGCTAATAAAGGAGAAAGAAAAAGATAAAGAGAAAACGAAAGAGAAGACAAACCAAAAAAGAAAAAAAATGACAAGAACAGAAATGAGAAAACAACAAAAAAATATCCTCTCAGTTCAATTTCCAGCACCAAAACACGAAGCAGCAAAAATAGATGAAATAAAACAAGTAAATATAAAATAATAAGAAAGAAACTCCAAGTAAATATAGAATCAAATTTTCTTAACTTGACACAAAACGTCGCTATTTTTATTTAAACGATCGGCTTTTTTATGGGAATTTATGGGCTAATTAAGACCTCCTATTTGAAAGCCCACCCATTTAGGAACCGTTACCCCGAGTGGACGCCCAATATCCGCTCAGACCGTAGCCAGGATTCGAACCCATGCGCTCGGGGATCCCAAGGCCTCCAGAGTGCAAGCGGCTCCACTGTACCACGGCGGCTTATTGTTAATTCTACGTTTCTTCTGGTCTTTTCTGGAAGGGAAAGAATGATAAACAGACTAAACTCTCGTGGTAAGTCTCCCTGTCAGTTCGAAGGTCGTGGAGGTAATAATACGACTTTCTTGTTCAATTTCCTGTGTTTGTTTTAATCATTGTCATCACATTCAACTATATCATTTGCATCGTTATCATCTTCTCTTTTTCTTCCTTTTTCTTCCTCTTCTCCTTGTCTTTGTCTTTGTCCTTCTTCTTTCGTCTTCTTGTCCTTGTCGTTCATTATCATTATCATCATCATCTTCTTCTTCTTCTTCTTCTTCTTCTTCTTCTTCTTCTTCTTCTTCTTCTTCTTCTTCTTCCTTCATTATTATTATGATGCTTCTTCCCCTTTTCTTTTCTTCTTTTTTTTCTTCTCCATATTTTTATCATTAGTGTTCTTCTTATAATTTTTATCATTATTATTATCATTATTATTATCATTATTATGATTATTATTATTATTATCATCATCATCATCATCATCATCATCATCATCATCATCATCATCATCATCATTTATATGATTATTATTGTCATCATTATCATATTTATGTATTAATTATTGATGATGTTATACTATTGGTGTTATTATTTTTTCTTCTCTTCTCT
>CM035209.1:1366557-1380842 GCA_020233015.1 Callinectes sapidus | reverse complement strand
CTCTCTCTCTCTCTCTCTCTCTCTCTCTCTCTCTCTCTCTCTCTCTGTTGCCATTTTTTATGTACATATTTGCTTTTCATATGTTTAATCTCCCATTTTATTTATCCTCCCTCCTCCTCCTCCTCCTTCTCCTCCTCCTCCCCCTTCTCCTCTTCCTCTCCTCCTCCTCCTCTTCGCTCATAACTGCACAATACGGCGGGAATGGGAATGGGAATGAGGGGGGAAGGGGGGGGAAGAAGCTGGAACATCATAGTGACGTCACATTCCCACCTCCTACGCTGCAAACGAAATGTCAATGTGTGTGTGTGTGTGTGTGTGTGTGTGTATGTGTGTTTGCCTTCCCGTCGTGTCGTCATGCTCGCTCACACACACACACACACACACACACACACACACACACACATACACACGCACACACAAAACGGGGTATGTGTTGGTATCGTCTTCTGCTTAATAATAGTGGTGATGGGTGTAGTTGTTGTGGTGACGATAATAATGTTTGTGTCTTGGATCAGATTGTGGCGACTTGTAGCGGCGGCGGCAGTAGCGAAGACTGTGTGTGGCGTTTGGTTGATGTGTTGGGAATTTGTGGCGGTGTTGGTGGTGGTAGTGGTGGTGGCGGTAGTAGTAGTAGTAGTAGTAGTAGTAGTAGTAGTAGTAGAAGTAGTAGTTTTGTTGTTGTTGTTGTAGATATTGATCAACTTTAACACACTTGTATAAGCCCAAATGAAGGTAAACTTTTCAATGCGAATAAAAACATTACCCCCCCACCAAGTCTGTCGTTTATCACACCAGCTACCGAAATTAATAAAGTCACCACGATGAACAAAAAAGAAAGAAAGAGAGAGAAAGAGAAAGAGAAAGAGAGAGACAGAAAAACAAAAACAGACGAAGACACGAAACACAATAGAAACTTCTCCAATAAAAGAAGAAAATGAGATAATGAACAACTCTCGCGTGGGGACGAAAGACGCTGAACATGAGAGAATTACTGTAACTTTTTTCCTTCCCATTTTTTTTTCTTTTTTTAATCTGTGTCCGCAGTGTAGTCAAGACGTTTCAGAATCCTCGTAACTCTTGAGCTTAGTGGTGAATAACAGCAAGGGAATTAGTGTGGCGGGGATGTGCAAGGGATTGGATTCATTAATAGTATTTAAAGTTGGTCAAGATGAAGGGTCGAGTGAGCGGGCTTTCATTCAGCGCTATTTTGATGAAGTGTAAGAAGTTAGAGAGAGAGAGAGAGAGAGAGAGAGAGAGAGAGAGAGAGACGGAGAGAGAGTTATAAATAATTTCGTACAAGCTTGATCAAACTAGATTTTATACCAAATGACACGAAAAGGTCCAAGATCTAATTTGTGAAATAAGAGTGGAATTGAAATTAATTTATACTGAAGCAATCATATGTATCCAGTGGAATATTGCAGTTGTCACACGGATGTCTCTTCTTTTTCCTTCTCTTCCATCTGCTTTTCTTCTGTCTTCTTTTCTTCTATATTCCTTCTTCCATTTTCATCTATGTAGGTGTACCACATAAAGAAATTAAACAACAACATTGATGCCTTCAGTACTGGGACGCATTTTCATATTTATTTTGCGTATCACTTGTCGATTTCTTACAGCTTCAGAAACTCATGTGGGGGATTACAATAGTACAGAATCTGGCCATTAATCTTCTGACCTCCATAGACTCTTCCTAATGCCAATAAAATCGTCAAATCATATTCATAATTCGCTGTAAAATGTGTTCCAGTACAGAGGGAGTTAACTTATCATAATCACTTGCTACTTAGGTATTACACGCTGACTATCATGGGATGAATAGTAAAGATAAACCAACGGAAACAAGTATAGAGAGTATTTTAACATGAATAGAAAGAGAAAATATAACAAAAAAAATAATTAAATTAACTCTACAAGATCAAATCTGATTATCCACCCCTCACTCCCCCACTCCTACCCCTAACCGTACCCATGACATGATAAGCACTGCAGTCGCCATCTACTGGCTGAAATAATTACTACCCATGATTCATTGACTTAGAGCAGTGGTTCTCAAAGTGGGCGGTACCGCCCCCTTGGGGGCGGTGAAACGATCTTGGGGGGCGGTGAGGCGAAAGGGGGCGGTAGGGTAGCATCAGAAGCAGCTGATATTTAAGTTTGCTTTTTACAAAACCTAAATGACATAAAACATGACCTGACAGGTTGTTTTTGTTTATCCTTCTCCATGGACTACCACTTTTGAGCCTGTGTTTTCAATTTGAAAAAAAAGAATATATATATATATATATATATATATATATATATATATATATATATATATATATAGTAAGTTTGTGTTCGCCTGTGTGAGTGAGGGGGGCGCTAGGAATCCACCTGTTAGCCAAGGGGGCGCTAGCCTGTAAAAGTTTGAGAACCACTGATATAAAACATCATTAATTTATTCAGACACACATTACCTTGCTAATAATAATGTCCTTGTGCATGTCTTCTGCTTCTGACTAAAACTGAAGGGAACTGATAAAACCTTTAATTAAGTAATACAAGACAGAAGTAGAGGTGGCGATCAACAGAGAGACGACTCAAATCAAGTCACAAGAGGAAGATAAAGAAAAGGGCGGAGTTTAGAGAGAGCGGAGAGGCACCCAATGTGAGCATAGTGTAAGGCCCCTTTCACACTAGGACACTAGTTGCCTTCCATGCTTTCATACTAGCAGGACACCGGTGTCCGCCACCGATCATGCCCGGACCTCATGAACCCCCGCTCCTTGTCAGTTGTCAGTCGGAAGAATGGCGTCCAACAAAAAAACTCCTCTTCGTTGCCCTGCTGGCTGAAAAGAAACGGAAGAGGCGCTCTGCAGAAAGGAAAATGCATGTGTGTGCATCCTATATGTATTACCCTGAAGGATGTACACAGCAGGAGTGCATCATACACTTTTCCCTGATTTGTGTGGAGACGAAAAGAAGTTTTCAACTATTTTCGCATGAGCAAGCCGTCATGTAAAGAACTTCTCAGCTACGTCAGGAAAGACATCATCACAGGGACTACAACAAAGTTGAGAGAATGTATTTCACCAACAGACGAGAAACTGACCGTCACTGAGCATGATGATAGGCTGCCGCTGGCCAGTGAGTAGCGGCGGCGGTGTCGGACACTGGCCACTGGTGGTGGCGTAGATAGTGTGAAAGCTTCCATTTAAAACCATGAAGCTCTACAGTGAGTGGCGGACACTGACACTGCCAGTGTGAGTCCGCCACTCACTAGATAGTTGCGGAAGTGAGACACCGAAATGTTTTAGTGTCCCGTTGCCTGGTCAAGACACTGCAGTGGCCTAGTGTGAAACCGTCCATTGGAGAGCATGGAAGGCAACTAGTGTCCGCCACCAGTGGAGGACACTAGTTGCCTTCCATGCTGTCACTAAACTTAACGATACGGTATTGACACCACCATCAGGCGTCTGTCGCTGTTAATTAACGACAAACGGTATCCTCCACCAACGCAGTGAGTGATGTTAGGGCGTCGTTATTGACATCATTTTGTAGTAAAGACATCGCTATCTCCTATAGAAATATTCTTGTCCACTAAATGATCTTTTTTTTTTTTTTTTTTTTTTTTTTTACTTTTACTTCACCACTCAAGAAACATGATATTGGGAGGCAGCCACTAAAGGAAAGTTTGCAGGGAACACCCTAAAGAAAGATCGAGCGAGATATTATTATTTAAAGATTTATTGTGTGGAGCAAATACATACATATTATATACAATATACATGACTGCTATTGCATGACAATGGTGGTGCGAGTAAAGCAGGCGTTTCGTCATGGCGCTGTGGCGACAATGGCTGCGCTTCAAGTGGGTGGGTGGAGGTGCGGCCAGGAAGGAGCACAGCACCCTCAGGAGTAAGGGATGGTCAGAGGGATGGAGGAGAGCAGCAGCCTACATGGTGGCGGACAAGTAGAGCAGCCCAGCTGGTCTCGCGGTGGGTGAGCAGCAAGCCACCACCACTGTCAGGCTGGGCGGATGGTGACTGTGCCGCTCTCAGGGCGGCTGTCGCCGGGCAGCAGGACAGAGGATGGTGGAGGAGTGGTTGGCGATCATCATGCCTCCCACAGTGGCCACACTCCTTCCTCTGAAAGCCGTCGTACAGCTTTCCCCCTCCCTGGTGCAGTAGCTAGTCACGGGGAACAGCAGCAGCGGTGGAGAGAGGAGACGCAAATTAATATTGTTCATCAGTTAAATACATTCACTTCATTCGGTTACAACACAAGAAATGAAGGGAAGAAGATGCTGCAACAAGATATCACATCTCTATGTGGCAGGTCCTGTAGCAAACAAATATACTGAGAGATTTCTACCTATTATCTATCCCCTGCCTACTGATTAAGCACACACACACACACACACACACACACACACACACACACACACACACACACACACACACACACACACACACACACACACACACACACACACACACCTCTAAATCCCCGAAAAAAATCACTTCAGTATAATAGATATTGAGAGAGCCAATATAACATTATTACAGCATCACAAACACACACACGCGCACACACACACACACACACACACACACACACACACACACACACACACACACACACACACACACACACACACACACACACACGGTAAGCATACAGTAACTCATGCTATATATGGCATATAAGTCAGGAAGGCAAGGGGTAGGGAGGCGCCCACTGCCCTATGACGTCACAGCTGATGACGTCACCGCTGATGACGTCACGGCTGATGACGTCACAGGTGCTCTATATTTACGTAGCGTAAACCATTTTAAAAATGACCCCTCGACAAAACGATGTCAGATCAAACTAATGTATCTGTTCCGACGTGATAAATAGGATAACTAATTCCCAAAGTATAAACACACTCCTAACAACAGTAATTCTAAAGAAATTCTACGGGAAAAAAACGTGTTTTATAAAAATATGACCCTTTTACCACTCGTTAAATATCCATTAACTACCACTTCAAAGGAACCAAAACCCATTTCAAAACAATTGATTAGTTATTCTTAATTATTTTAAACACTTTTGAGTGAATTAGAGGCAGAAATAAACTATTGACAAGCTGATAAATAAGTTATTAATGTAACTTTGACACCGCTAAATAACACTTTTCCTCTCCACTCATTTCAATGAAATTTAGGCATAAAACATCATTGTATATGGACTATCTTTTGCAAATAATAACAACTTGATACAGCCTTAAATAAAAAAGGGCATTGGGCGTTCCAAGAAATTTAGCGCAAAAATTCCCTCTTATTTACCACCCTAATAACGCCAACCACAGTTATCTCCACCCCTTACACGCACGGACGTGACTTGAAACTCACCGCAGCATTCATAGAAAGCGTTAAATTTGACTATTGATCCCAAATAAACAGTCCAGAAACGAAGAAAATATCCTGATAAATGAGCCGGCTGGCGGAGGCCCCGTGGTGGGGTACGGCCCCCCCTCCTATCTCACTCCCACCTTCATTAAGCTTAAACTTGACCACGAAAGCTATGTCTGAATGGCTCATATGAAAGCTTAATACCATTGCTGCATACTGTGGCAAGATGAGCCTGTAATGATTGACAGATATGGCTTAAAATGACCGATGAAATAAGAATCCAAGATGGCGCTGCGGGTGTTGGGTGGTGACTCACCTTACATAAACCTTGATACACGGCTGGTCACTTGAACCCTACAGTATTTCAGGTAAATATATAAGTTTGTTTTTACAAAACCTAAATGACATAATACATGTCCTGACAGGTTGTTTTCGTTTATCCTTCTCCATGAACTACCACTTTTCTCACATCGATAAAAGCAGAAAACGTTCCTGTGTGCAACACCACACACTCACACCATCGTTACAATAGCTTTATTTTGTTATGAAGTTCGAAGTCAAAGTCATAGATAGGTTCGAATGTCTGCTTGACATTTCTCCACAACGCGTACATTACGTGACGCACGCCGCCAAGTCAGACCAGAGTCAGAGAGAGAGAGAGAGGAGAGTCACCACCAGACGACAACAAAGGAAACAGCTCAGCTCAGGTTTGTAAGCGCCTCATGTTAATTTCAATCTTGCACTGTTCACAATAAAAAAAAAAAAAAAGATGAATAAAGGTCTGACAGAGTGACAGCCTATTCATAGGAGGATGCCAAAAGATTTCAATTTGAAAAAAAAAAAAAAATATATATATATATATATATATATATATATATATATATATATATATATATATATATATATATATATATATATATATATATATATTAAGTTTGTGTTCGCCTGTGTGTGTGAGGGGGGCGCTAGGAATCCACCTGTTAGCCAAGAGGGCGTTAGCCTGTAAAAGTTTGAGAACCACTGTTGTAAATAGATCATTGCAGTGGCAGACCCTCATGTCCAAATTTGATCTTTTTAACTCTTTCTTGTCTTCTTATTCATCCTCATCTTTGTTTTCATTATCGTGCTTATTCGTGTTATTCTCCACTCCCTCTTGAATTTTTTCTTTGTCGGAACTTAACTATGACGGGTCTAGCATCAAAACGTGACATTAGTTTAGAAACAATGGATGAAAAAAAGTAAGGAAATGTTTTAAGAGAAATAAAGCTGGTGTTCCCTCATTGCAAGGGAAGGGAAATCGAGTTGTTTTGGCTGGCCGCCTGGCTGACTGATTGTGTGACTCCATGAGGAAAGAAATAACTCTGATAGACACATACGACAAATAGACTGATTGACTGGACTGATTGACTTGACTGATTGGCAGCAGATGGTAAGGATGCTTGGGGCGTGTTTGCCAGATAGACTATGAGATTGGATGATTTTGCCACGCCACTAACTCATTTACTGAAGAAGAGTCTTGTTGATTGAATTCCTCGCTAAAGATGAAGACGTGGGTGGTTAGGCGAATGGGTGTAAGGATGAAGGGCATGCAGGAATTTATTGAATAGTAACCGTATAGTGAGGGAATGAATATATAACAGACTGACTGACAGAACAACTTAGTGATTGAATGACAGTCTTATTCAATGACCTAACGACTCACTAACTTCACAAAAAACAAACAACGAGTCAATTGTTCATCCTTTATGCTTCTTTGTTTTCCCTTGACTGGCGAAATGAGCAGCAAAGATCCGGAAACGCTGCCTCTTCCTTCCACGAAATGGTGTAGCAATGGAAGAATTACGTCACGAACAGCAACTTCCCACACAGGTTGTAAGGATGGAACACAGGGACGAGAGGCGAAGTGTGGGAAGGGAGAATAAAACAAGAGCGAGGCAAGGCAATGAAGGGAAAACTGCCACTGCTTCCCGACCCTCGCCTTCCATCCCAGGCTCCGGCAGCATAGCTCTTCCCCACAGCGGTCCTCTCTTCCGGCAGGCTGGGGGCGACATCTGGCCGGTGGCATTGCAAACAGGCGCGTCCAGTTAGTCTCCGTGTAGTTTTAATTGGTTTTACTTATTTTTCATTTGTCCCCCGCTCACCCTCGTTTGTGCTTGATGAACGCGCCTCACTTATTTTGCTCGGCGAGGGTGGCAAACGTGACGCTTGGTGACCTCTCCTGGTTTTCACATATGTTGTTTTCTTGCTCAAGCCGAGAAAGTTGGTCAAGATTAAGGATAATTAAAGAATATCTGTAGCATACGTGGAGAAAAATACAAAGACCTCTCTCGTGGATTTAGTTTATTTTCATAGTTTTTTATGAGTTTAGGATAAGGATGAACGATATTCTGTAGTACACCTGGGAGAGAACTCAAACACCTTTTGTTTTTTTTTGTGATTTTGAGGTTTAACTTTATTTTTTTCCTATAGCTTAAGGTTAAAAAATTAAGTTTAATGGAAGTGTGTAGAACACGCGGAAAAAAATTTAAAGCTCTCTCGAGGTTTTGTTTGATTTTGTCATTGCTATTGTTTACACAATGAAAATAACTGCAGGTCAAGTGTAAAAGTTTAAAAAAAACTGTATATATCTCACATACAGAAAAATCACAGGTCTTTCATGGTTTTCCTCTATTTCATTTTATTTTATTTTATTTATTTTTTTTTTTTTTGTTTCGCATTTTTCTTTTCGTACGTGAGGTGAATAAGTCAAAGGTCTGAGTGAAAGTATCAGGAAAATCCATGACACAAGTAGTCGGAACCGCAAAGATTCCTCACCTTTGTTTTTTCTTCTTTTATCTTGATGTTCTTGTTATTGTTCCTGCGATGGAAGACCAAGGCAAGTGTGAAAGTTCCGGGAATCTGTGGCAGAGGTGGGGAGAAAATTTAAGTGTAGCGTAAATTTCGTGTGTAATCCAATAACCCTTTGTCGAAAATGTCCAAGACGTAGAGAGGGAGGAAAAGTGAGGCAGTTTGTTGTCGAGGTTACGTGTATAGGAGGTGAGAAAGTGAAGATAAGGGTTATCGCTCTCTTCACGGAAATGGAGATATCATTTAGCTCTTATCCTTATGGGAGACGAAAGAGTGAGTGTTATGGCAAACTCTACATGGCGTGGGTCGTGCAGCGGCGCCACCTTGACGGAGGAAACTCGCTGTCAACAGGAGCACTGAAGCAGAAGTGAAGTAAGTTTACATGACGCGGAATTCCTGAAGATTAATGGATCGGAAATAATGGTGTGAGGCGTTTTACCTGATAGTCAGTCGTCTTAAAACACTCTCAGCATTACTATCTCTCTCTCTCTCTCTCTCTCTCTCTCTCTCTCTCTCTCTCTCTCTCTCTCTCTCTCTCTGTGTGTGTGTGTGTGTGTGTGTGTGTGTGTGTGTGTGTGTGTGTGTCTCCCAAACAATGTCACGATACCCGCGTGAGCGATGATAGGTAAGCAATGAAGTGAAAATGAAATATCCCATTGTGAGTCATTTGCCCATCAGTACTTTCCGGTTGATGTCTTGTACTTGCAAAATGTGAAAGATATGGAAAGTGAGGGAAGTTGATGGGGTGTGTCTAACGGGAGGAAAGGAGACAGTTTCTTGGGTTAGTGCCTTCCTTCCGTCTTGGGGTTGAATAGATCACGATACTGTTGTTACTCTCTCTGGAATGAAGACCTCTGGAATGAATTACCTCGTTACTGTGATTAATGCCTTAAAGTTCCAAGGTTGTGATGTTGGCGGCGTGATGTGTACTGGTGGTGTGGCGAGAGGTGGTGTGGAAGACTGATGCGAGGAAGGCAGAAAAGAAAAAATGGTGTGTCATGCAGTCGAAATGAAAAATTTTTTCTTCTATACTTTGCGTAAAAAAAAAAAAAAACATGTTACAAAGAAGACTTACCTCATACATACCTTCAGGTCAGGTCAAACGATAAAAGTGAAGGTCATCGTGACATCCTCATGTTTTTACAGTCTTGACATGTGCTTTTGTCAACCAGTCTCTTGCCATTATATTCTAGCAACACGCACGCAAGCGCGCGCGCGCACACACACACACACACACACACACACACACACACACACACACACACACACACACACACACACACAGAGAGAGAGAAACCTGCCGCCTCACCGCTAATTAACTTTTGATAACATTCCCTGCTCACAGCGCGGCATTATTACACATTACCTGAGGTGCCTCGTAGCCTTGGCAGGTAAGCTCTAAATGTGTGGCTTTATATGTGTGTGAATAAACGTTGTTGCTTTACGTGTCTGGTGTGGACACGAGGAGCCATTCTATCCTGCCTCACAAGACCCCTCCCCTTTGTAGCCCAGACACAACACTCAGCAGCAGCCTCACACACCTGAGCCGTGACGCGCTGCTGCTTCCACTCTCCTCAGACACATGCCTCCACCCCAAATGTTGTGTTTTATAACTGGTGGCGCATTATACCGAGGTACATTGTGTGCGTCTATGTGTGCGTGTGTTTGTGTGTGATATTAATTATTTAAAACCATTTATCATCCAACATTTTTATTTGGTTTTCGTTATTTTTTTTTATTTTCATGATGTTGGAATATGATCATGCTTTTATTTCTGGATAGTTTTGTATTGGTTGGGTGTTATCTTGCTTGTCGTTTCAGTAATGAACACTTTTATTCTGGTTGTGAAGGAGAGGGACATACCGCCAGACTTAATTACTGATGTGAGTTGAAATTGGAAGCAAGTAGTGACAGAGAATGAGTCGCACAGCCAGGTGACCTTTGAACATTGTTAGGTAAAACAGACAAGGGACAAAGGAATGAATGGAAAGATAAGTTTTTTTGGGCACGGTATAAAAGACAGAAGTTGACGATAGAGATGAGTGGGGAAGTGTGGCGGAATTGAACATGGGTGTCTGGAGGTGTGAGAGAAGACGAATTCGTATTCTAAATGATTTGGTGGGATTTGTCATAAATGGCAGGCTCGTTTTTTTTTTTTTTTTCATTTGATTTATTTTGAAATTATATTTTTGTTGCGTACTGTATAGTGGAAACCAATTACATGATTGACATAGTTTGCTGCGGTGGTTAAAAATTATTTGCAGTGTACTAATTCATTATTTCTATTATGGTGAAGGCTGTCATGCCAGCTACGTTTTGGTGTGTGTGTGTGTGTGTGTGTGTGTGTGTGTGTGTGTGTGTGTGTGTGTGTGTGTGTGTGTGTGTGTGGCGCGTTACCAGCCGGTCATATGCTTGGTGAAAATGCATGGTAAATATTTGTGTCTAAAGAATTAGTAAATAAATAAATGATATAGATAAACATGTGAGAGGAGTATACAGGCGTGACTTGTTGACGCTCGTGTTTGAATTTATGTTTGCAGTGTGACACCCTCCACGATTTCAGGAATAGTTTTAGAATAATTTCTGACTCGGTACGAAGGAACGTGACAGGAATACAAATGTTGGAAGTTTCACAGTGGTTGGTTGAGTCTTATATTTTTTTAGGAATGCAATATATTTTTTTTTTCTATGATGTTAATTATTGAATATGGGAATACATTGTGATTCTCCACCAATAAGAAATTAAATGGTCCATTGCGCGACATTACGGGCCTAATGTAAATGTTATACTTATACTATTACAGATATTAGAGCCTCGGTTCAGTAATTTCGAGAGTTGATTCTACGTTTGGTATGAGAGATAATGAACGACTCGAGTGGTATTTACTTTTATATTCCAACAGTTACCCGTTTGGAAGTGTGTATTGTTACCATTGTCATTATCATTATTGTTATTGTTTTATTATTATTATTATTATTATTATTATTATTATTATTATTATTATTATTATTATTATTATTATTATTATTATTATCTTCATCATCATTATCATTGTTATTATTGCTGTCGTTATTGTTGTTTTTGTTTTTATTAATGTAACCATCATCATCATCATCATCATCATCATCATCATCATCATGTTGTGTGTGTGTGTGTGTGTGTGTGTGTGTGTGTGTGTGTGTGTGTGTGTGTGTGTGTGTGTGTGTGTGTGAGCGTGTGTGTGTGTGTGTGTGCGTGTGCGTGCGTGCGACTTTTATTGATGAAGGGGTGATATTTCATTTTCAGTTTTTTTCTTTCTTGTTCTTTACGACTTATCTGAGCGTAGCATTTAATTTAACATTCAGGTTGTTGCTACTGCTGCTGTTGCTGCTGCTGCTGCTGCTGCTGCTGCTGCTGCTGCGCGACTCCATCACTGTTTGTTATGAGTTCACGCAGCGCTGATCCGGAAGGTAATGTTGGGGCGATGTTGTGTTCCCTTCCGCCTTCGTTTTACTGCCGGATTACGACCTTTGTAATGTGTGTGTGTGTGTGTGTGTGTGTGTGTGTGTGTGTGTAGTTGGCCATCTTATCCACCTGTGTTGAGTGGACTGTTCTTGATTCAACTGTACCTCTTCTCGTCCTTAGGAAACATTAAGAGCACTGTGAGAATTGATGATACATTTTTATAGTTTACATAATTGCTTACGTAAGGAATTTCAGTGCAAGAATAAGTGTGTTGGATTGTTGTAAATAATGGTAAGAATCGTCTAGCAGTGAAATATTTAAGCTTCAGATAGCTCTCCTGTGTGTAGATAACTATTTTCTGTTGTCTTGTATTGTACAGTCTTGTACCGAACCACGCTAACTCGACTGTGTTTAGCAATTATTCTTCAATCTTCAGTCTTCGTAGATGGTAGGAATCCATCAGCTTTCACTCAGCATACTGGGACATACTAGAAACTAAAATATGGTTAGTATGTCGCCACCTTGGAAGGGAAAACATCAGCTAAACGCAGTAGAAGAGAATTGGGGAAAAAATGTGTATCGAAAATGTGACAATATCGTCCATTACGAAATAAGAATTTATACACTAAAAAGATAAAAGAAAGATACTTGAAATTTTTATTAAGGTGGAAAAAGAAGTGATGGGATAATGCAGGAGAGCGTGGCGTAGGTGGGAGATATGTAAGAATAAAATGCTGCCAGAATTCTGAACTTCTATCGCAGTTAGTGGAACAGAAACTAAATTGGCCTGTTCTCTTCTCTTTACTCTTCTTCTACCTTTTTTTTCATTCAGGGAGTAGCTTTGTCAGTAAGCTTTTTCTATCCATTTTTTGCGCCCTTGGCCTTTCTCACTGACACGTAAAAGGAAAGGAAAAAGGATCCATTGAAAGGAAAAAGAATCCATTGAAAAAAGCACCTAACTTTTGCCGCTATTGTGTGTATTGAGTGTGAGGTACTGAACGTTCATGGAGGAATGGCAGGAGGCTGTGAGTGTCTTTGTACTGATGGGGAATAGTTGGGTTATGGTGGATGGTGTAGAACTTCCCACCAGCAGTTTAATTACTTCTAAACGTGCCTGTAGTGAACATTTCCCTCACTGCACATCAGCTGTTCCACTTAGCGATCAGTAGTGTAGTCAGCTTGAAGAATTCTGAGGATCATCATTTTAACCACCTCTGGGTCACACCTCTCTTATCTAAATAATGATGTAGTTGAAATGAATGACTATTCTTATGACTCCAGTGACAGATTAAGAAAAGTGTCTACTTAATTAACAGCAGAAATGGGGCCCTGAACCGGGTTATTCACCTCTGTGGCCTTTGCAAACAGTCGTGGAGAGAGATAAAAGCGTTTCAGAATAATTGGAGCTTTACTGTCATGGCGCCTGGGTTCGAACTCACAGGTTAAGCAAGCGCAGGAGTTAAGACGACTGTATTCAATTTTAAAGAGGTGTTTGCCACAACCTTGCTACCCTTCGCTAACGTGGTGGGAAAAAAGCTAGGAGGAGGATGTTGGTGATGCTTTCTTTTAAGGATATCTTAGTGCACATGGTTTATTTGATACCAGTTGAAGGAGGAGGAGGGGGAGGAGGTTATAGAGCGCAAGAGGTAAAGGTAAATGGAGGTGGAGGGGGTGGGAGAAATAGGAAACAAAGGAATATCAGAAAGGAAGGGATTCAGTAGAGCAAGAGGATGATAAGAGAGAAGAGGAGGGATGGAAAAGCGGAACAGGAAGAGGGAAGTAAAGATTAAGAGAAAGAAGAAGCGGGAACAGAGCATAGTTAAGGGGAGGGAACCAAGTGCCTTTGAGGAATCAAGTGTTCTGGGAAGGTGAGTGCCAGGTGTTTGAGGAGTTGTGCTTCCTTTGTCACCTGCAGCGCATGCCTCGTGACCAGCCTGCGGTGTGGCGGGAGGGGAATGCCTCAGTGTGTTAGTGCAGATCAGACGTGTATAGTAATTGCACGTCTCCCTCACTCAGAATTCTGGGCTGAAGCTCCCTTTACTAATTGCTATCGTGCTTCACTTCAGCACTATTAAGGAGACACAGAACGCCGCCTCGTGCTACACTCTCTATCCTGTACAGATGACAATATAGACTTCCCATTGTTACAGCAAGAATATTTACGATATACAGGTGTCATTAAAATAAGCAGGATTGTTTATTTTTTATCCATAGAGGGAGCAGGGCCACGGAAGACAATGATTACAAAACTCTCCAATAATATGTACCTCAAATTTGCTACGAAAAAGTCAGTGAATAAATGGAAAATGTGATGCGTATGATCTAGGGAAAGGGAGATGTTGCAAAGATATTTTCCTCCTACTCCTCCTCCTCCTCCTCGTACTACTACTACTACTACTATTACTACTACTACTGCTACTACTACTACTACTGCTGCTGCTGCTGCTGCTGCTGCTGCTGCTGCTGCTGCTGCTGCTACTGCTGCTTCTGCTACTGCTACTACTACTACTACTACTACTACTGCTACTACTACTACTACCAAAGTCTTTCTCCTGCGGGGTGGCAAGGAACACACCAGACGGAACATGATGCCAGCAGCCTGAGCCTCAGTAAGGCAG
>CM035209.1:1351557-1361557 GCA_020233015.1 Callinectes sapidus | reverse complement strand
AAATAAACCCCGCTGTTAGTGCGTCTCAGGAACCAAAGGCAGAGAAAGCGGGTGAGGGTGGAGACTCAGGGAACGTGAGAGGGGTGACTCAGGAAGACGTGAACCTCAGCACTATAGGCGGGGAGATGCTCGCTGACTCGCCAAAGAATCCCTCACCAGATTCCTTTGTGTTGGAGTCTAACGCTATTGGTGACTCTCAGAACTCTTCCGTGCCTCGAAGTGGTGGCCGTAATGGGGAGAGGAGGAGAGAGAGGGCCAGGAGGAGACGCCGGCGAGGGAAGAAGAGGAGCAAGAAGAAGGAGAGGGAGAGGAAGCTAAGAAGGAGAGAGAGGAGGAGGAAGAGGAAGGAGAGAAGAAAAAGATTACCACAGAAGAAGAGGAAAAAGAGGAAGGAGAGGCGACAAGGTAAATGTGAATGACTTTAATATATCAACCAATTGGGAAATATTCATACATGTTGATATAATACCTATAGGAAAACATTCTCTCTCTCTCTCTCTCTCTCTCTCTCTCTCTCTCTCTCTCTCTCTCTCTCTCTCTCTCTCTCTCTCTCTCTCTCTCTCTCTCTCTCCCTAACCCTCACACCTTCAAATCTCACACTCTCACACTCAAAACACACCCTATATACACCATTATCAGGCGGGCGTGGAAGACACCGTGACAACCTGAGGCCAGTTCGCTCCATGGCCCTGCGCAGCCCAGAGCCTTCCCCGAGCCTCGCCGAGCCCCCAAGTCTCAGCCCCGGCCCCGCTTCTACCCTCCTCGGGGCTGCGGAGCTGGTGGACCACGTGGGGCAGCGGGAAGAGCTAGTACCTGACGAAGAGTGGACGGAGGATTTCTGCCCCGTGGAGAATCTTCATCTAACTGACCGCTGTGCTTGGCCTCATTGTAACTACGCCTGTCCCAAGTTACTGAACCCTTTTACTGGTGGGTATTGTGTATTGGTTATCAGTTTTTTCCGTGGCAATGTGTAGTAACTGATACTAAAAAGAGAAGTTCTGTGGAATCTTAACACACGCTGCCAAAAGGATTAAAAAGAGTGTATTGCTTGTTTTTTTAAAGTTTTTAGTTAGTTTCGTGAGTAGCGATGGTTGTAATATACGGCAAAAGGATAAAAAGTGGTTCGTAGTAATGAAAATAACAACAAATAATGGTTGCAGAAGTAAAACAGTGAAAAAGTTATTGATGCTCTTGATACTGCTTCAACAAAAACAACAACAGCTACTACTACTACTACTACTACTACTACTACTACTACTACTACTACTACTACTACTACTACTACTACTACTACACTACTACTACACTACTACTACTACTACTTGGGTGTCATATTCAGAAACTACTACTACTACTACTACTACTACTACTACTACTACTACTACTACTACTACTACTACTACTACTACCACTACTACTATTACCACTACCTAAAAAGAAATTGGGTGTCATATTCAGAGGTAGATTACTTAAGACTCATTGTAATATGGTTGTTAGCGGGGAGTCACTGGAAAACTTCGAAAAGTAATACAAATTTACGAATGCGTATGATAGATTGAAATAGGTAATGCAGATACGTTCATACACAGACTACCTGCAATATATACAACTACTATTGCTCTACACCACCACCCTCACCACCACCACCACCACCACCACCACTACCAGCACCACCACCACCACCACCTTCACTAACACGTTCCCTCTGCATCTCTCCCTTACAGGCGAGGAGATGAACTTTACGGAACTCCTGAAGAGCTTTGGGCTGGACATGGCTAGTGTGGCCTCAGCGCTCGGCATAGACATCCACACTTTGAACTCCATGGGCAACGATGAGCTGCTCCTTATCCTGACGCAGTGAACACAGGAACACGTCACCAAAACTGACTGGACAAAGTTAAATGAAGTGACGAATGGTAATAGACAGTGACTAAGTGAAATACGGACTTAGAGAGAGAAGAAATATGTGTTCAAAGAAGTGAGTTGCTACTGAAGCGTGTTATAATCTGGCTTAAAAGGATCAGAAGTGTCCAAGAGTGTTTACTAAGTGTTCCAGAGATGTTTAAAATGGTGAGGGGTGTCTAAGTGTTGTTAAAGTGATGGAAAGTTGTAGTAGGGACGGGAAAGGACCAGGAATGGCCGGGAGTGTTAGGTGATGAAGTGATGCAGCGTGGTTTAAAAGAATCACCATGCCTAACAGTGCTATTAAGGTGACGAAGTGTTTAGTGAGTGCTACAGTAAGGACTGGAAAAGTTCACGAGTGGCTACAAGTTTTTTAAGATAACTGCAGTGAAGACAGTGACTGAGTGTGGTGTTAGAGAGACATGATGTGACTCAAGAGTGATCTATGTGTCACCCACACTCACCCACTCACACACACCCACACCCACACACACACACACACACACACACACACTCTCTCTCACACACACACACACACAGAGTAAGGCTACATATACATTTTTTTAAACTCTATAAGATAATAACTAAATCTAATTACGAGTATAATGTGAAGGAAAAACATCTTTCCTTCATAACAATTATTGATAAAGTATACAAAACTATTTTTTGTGTGTGCGTGTATATATGTAGAGTGATTCTTCTTAATCTACTGCTACGATTACTACTACTACTACTACTACTACTACTACTACTACTACTACTACTACTACTACTACTACTACTACTACAATACTGTGTCGTTTTCTTCATCGTCTTTTTATATATCATCTTCAGTCATTGATATCTTTTCCTCCTCCTTCTCCTCCTCCTCCTCCTCCTCTTCCTCTTCTTCCTCTTCCTCTTCCTCTTCTTCTTCTTGTCATTCGGGTGCCAAAATTGTTTTTCAGTGTTTTTAAATTCATTTTCTTATTATTTTATATTTTCTTTGCCTTTTTCCCATCATTGGTTTTCGAAGAAAGAAGAATGGGAAAAGTCTTGCTTTTTCTCCACTTCTTGCTCTTTGTGTGATTTTTCTTTTCAAATTTTTCCTTGAGCAAAGTAATAATAGCTTTTTTTTTGTATTTCTTTGTTCTTTGCAATGCATTTATGATCTCATGAAAGAAATACCTGAATCTTTAAAGCTTTTTACCTTTTACTAGTTCTTCTTATTTCTCATTTTTATATCGTTGGTAAATAAATGCTCCTATTTTTTCCACTTTCGTATTCTCCTTCGTTCACTTAATATTCCTTATCATCCATGGTTCTCAGGCGTATTCTTCTTCTATATCTTCTTGTCCACATTATTTTTCTGTGTATCTCTTTGGTCGTTGTACATGTGTCACAGCTCAGGGCTCTGGTGGCTGGGGCGTGAGTGTGTCTTGCTACACTAAGCCACACGCACCGCTGCATTCTTACTCCTTCTTACTGTAAGACTGAAAAGATTCCCTGCGTGTTAAATAAGCCGCGTTGGATGATGCATTTTTGTAAGGATTATATTCTGAAACACTTCTGACCGCGCCTCGATTGCTCTGAAAAGGCTCTAGTTGAAATTGAAAGGGTTTTGAAGTATTTCCTTTACAGTTTTGCAGACAGATGGACAAAATTCTTATATTTTCATCAGAAGTAGCTTTAGAGAACCTGATTAATTGTCACTGTGGCTTTTGAAAATAATCACGATGAGAGAGCAAAGTGTTTCGGAATACTGGTCCAATTACGGTTTTCTTAAATTCCACGCAAGCTCCGTGTCTGTTACGTGAACCTCAGGTTAGTGTGCACTGTTCAGGTTAACTTGGCGGATAAGCCCCTCCCCTCAAGTCTGTCAGAGGTGAAAGGGGGCGGGGTCTATTCGTCAAGTTAGTTTAAACGAGATTTTTTTTATTTTTTTTTATTTTTTACGACAGAATAGTAACTTTATTTTCTTATGTGCTTTATTTGTATTTGTTAGTCACGATTCTTGATTTTTTTTCAGTGTGGTTCAATTCTATTAGAGTAGTTAAGTTTAATGTTATTCTAATGTCTTCATCTTATCTTCCTCTTTCTCCTCCTCCTCCTCCTCCTCCTCCTTCTCCTCCTCCTCCTCCTTCTCCTCCTCCTCCTCCTTCTCCTCCTCCTCCTCCTCCTCCTCCTCCTCCTCCTCCTCCTCTTCCTCCTCCTCCTCCCTACTTTCATTACACGACTCAGGCAGCTCTGGCAGGTCGCTGTCCGTGTGTGCGTGCGTGCGTGCGTGCGTAAAGTCCTCACGTCGACCATAATTAAAACAGGAAAAAGGTACATTATTGACAGGAGCATTACCAGTTCCACGTGCAGGAAGAGACGGCATTATATTCTACTTCACGCAGCTGTCAATATCCCTCCCTGGCTTTGCTGTGCGGGGCTCCTATGTGTCAGTAACTAATATCCACACACTCTCATTTATAAAGCCGAGCCGAATTCTGAAACACATTGACACAACACCTCTACTATATCAAAAGGCTCTACTGTAGTGGCATGGGTATTCACTGGTGTCTTTATGGTTCTAACGACAGAATAACAAGATCTTTCTACGTTGGTAATACGAGAAACAGTCGAATCGAAACTTATTTTTTATTTAAACAGTGTGGGCTTTTTATGGGAATTCATGGGCTAAAAGAGACCACCTAATGGAGACAACCTATCTAAAAGCCCACCTCCCGAGTAGATGCCCAGTCTCCACTCAGACCGTGGCCAGGATTCGAACCCGTGCTCTCAGGGATCCCAAGGCAGAGCGCAAGCGGTTCCTGTGAATGTGGTGGTGAGGAGTGACCAAAGCGATTCAGAGGTGATGAGGTGGCTTCTCTAAGTGTTTCTCCAAGCAATAATGTAGAAATCTTGTTAATCTGTCTTTACAAGCAAACATTATTGAAAACTGTGTCATTTCAACTAGACGAACCGATGTTTGGGGAGACGTGTTACAGATGACATGACGAAGAACAACACTTTTGCGTCTACTGTAAATGTGAGTCAGTAATGTCAGGGAGGGAAGTTATTCCGTACAGCTGCGTGGGAAAAGGATAATTTCATCTTTTTTTATGACGTGATTGTGTGTAATATTGAATGTGTTCATATTTGTTATTGATTTTTATTATTGTTCATTATTACCTTTATTTTATCATTAGCATTATTGTTATTGTTTTTATTTTTACTATTATTATAATTTTTATTATAATTTTGTTATTATTATTATTATTATTATTATTATTATTATTATTATTATTATTATTATTATTATAATTAGTAATAGTAGCATAATAATCATTATTAACATTATTGTTATCATTGTTATTATTGTCATTACTTTTTACTATTATTATCATTATCACTATGAGTACAAATGTCATTGCAATTATTATTATTATTATTATTATTATTATTATTATTATTATTATTATTATTATTATCATTATCATCATCATTATCATCATCAATATCATCACTATAATTGTTTTTATGATCAATATTACTGCACAGTCCACACGCAGTCTCTTTCCGTGTCCCAGTGTGGTGCGCCGTGCCGCGTCACAACACCGTATCTACCTCAGTGTTATCACTATTCTCTTTACTTCATCAATGTTCGGGCAGCAACTGTAACCCTGCGTGGAGGCGGCAGGCAGGCACATACTTGATGGGTAGGCAAGCACACACGAAATTAATAAAGTTTGTTCTTTAAAGTGATTATTATTTTTTTCCTTTATCCATTCACCTACAGCATTTTTCTACATATTTTGTTTTGTTGGTGCATGTGAAAATATTGCCTTGAGTTTTTGTTTATATTTCACTTTTGTTATTGTTGTTTTAGTATTTGCATTTTTATTATCTCTCTCTCTCTCTCTCTCTCTCTCTCTCTCTCTCTCTCTCTCTCTCTCTCTCTCTCTCTCTCTCTCTCTCTCTCTCTCTCTCTCTCTCTCTCTCTCTCTCTCTCTTATCTACAATTACTACCAAAATTCCATGACACAGAATATTTTTCTATTTTCTTTCTCCTTCAACCATTGTTCGACTATTTCTATTATAATCACTATGGAAGGTCAATGTGTTAGGGCGGTGAGTTTACCCCACACTAGTATTGCTGGACTGCATCTCCAAGGGAACTAACTCATTCTGTTCCTCCGAAGAAGCAGTCCAGCTACATGAAAAAAGAAGAGAGGGAAAAAAAAAGCAACTCAACCCTCTAACACCTATGTTTCCTCTCACCTTTGCTTATACCTTGTCTGAATATCTGAGCATAACTATTATTATTATTATTATTATTATTATTATTATTATTATTATTATTATTATTATTATCATCATCATCATCATCATCATTACCATCATCATTGTTGTTTCAAGTTTCGTCGTAAAAAAAATCATTGTTTATGTTTCCCTTTCATTTTTAATGTCCGTTTTCTTCGTACATTTTCTAGGTTCCTTGTAAAATACTTTTGCTTCAGTTTACCTTTTATCTCTCTGTCGACTTTCTCTTCTTTGCTGCAACAGTAACTATCAAAAATCGGTCAGTGAGTGAGTGAGTCAGTCAGTGAGTCTTTGCCCCATTCTATTCATAAATAAGGCAATGAACTCCATTTTCAAATTATCATTGAATGCACACGGTAACTATTTTTCACACACACACACACACACACACACACACACACTATTACAACACACACACACTATTACGTTGCTCTCTCTAACATATATTTTTTCCAAATTTTATTAGTAAAAGAATAGATAAATGAGTGTAAAAAATAAGTTATTTTTCCTGTAACCACAGATACATACCTACATATAAATCACTTGTATAGACAAATTACTATTACATGAAACAATAATAAACGAAAATTCGTGTCAATTTGAATAAAACCTGGATAATGGAGGTGAAGCATAAAAGCGTTTGAGAATTCGAGTCTAACTACTCTGAAATTAACTTGTGTAATTCGATTGACCTTCTCTTGCCCTCTATTCTTTCTTTCTTTCTTTCTATATATTTTTTTTCAATTCCTACAACTTGATATTAATGTGTTCTGCTGTTATCTCACTCTCTCGTCCCACCATTCACTCTCTCCATCATTCGTCCTACCAACACTTCGATCAGAATTCTTGTCAAACCCTTTTGTTAACTCTAAACGGATGTTTTCATTCATTCACTGTTTCGTTCATCGTTTGTTATCAATTCCACTCGATGATACTTCATAATGTTATTTGCGTTTGATGAGAGACTGTTTTGTTAAGGGACTGACATGCTTGTTGTTTTTCCTAATGTTATTGTCCATTACCAATGCTCTTTTACAATGACACAGCTAAATAAATGGTTTTCCTCCTATATTCATCCATACACCTCAGCGCAGCAACACCATCACTAATTCCTGAGTTCACTTGCTCTCCAACACCACACAACACAACTCTGACGGACCCACCATGAGACACAGACACAGATTCTGACAAGGATCGGTCATGACCAGTCCTGACTCAAAGATGCCAACATTACGTTTGGTTTCCTTCAGTTTCTCCTACACAAAAATAAAGAAACGGGCCTGTCCGGGATTCGAACCCGGGGCCTCCTGCACCCAAAGCAGGAATCATACCCCTAGACCAACAGGCCAACTGACAAGTGAAGAACAACAATCTATATTTATAGCGTGGTAAACACCAAAGAGTGACGCAGGAAAGTTCTAAAGGTCATCATATCATCCGTCGAAACAAAAGTCGTGTTTTTGTCATTGCTGGTGGTGGTGGTGCTGCTGCAGTTTTTCGTTATTATTGATATTGTTATTATCAGCTGCTGCTGCTGCTGCTACGTACTACATAAAACGACCATCACTATATCTACTTTTATTTACTACTGCCTACTTATCTGTTCTCTGACCTCCACCACTTCAATCACCACCACCAATAATTTTAATGTTACTACGCTACGGTTATACTGGTGGCTAAATTATTGTCCCCTAAGATTCCCTAATATATATATATATATATATATATATATATATATATATATATATATATATATATATATATATCTATATATATATATATATATATCCTATATACATATTGGGTTCATATATCCAAATGGTGGGCTAGAATAATTGTTCGTGGCGCACGAGAGAGAGAGAGAGAGAGAGAGAGAGAGAGAGAGAGAGAGAGAGAGAGAGAGAGAGGAGAGTTTGGGAGAGATGATGCAATGCATAGATAGAAACACAACACGTGATTGAGAACATATGCCGCATTACACACGGATTTTCCCACTCCTCCTCCTCGTGCTGCATTCCTGTCAAGAACAACAAGAACGAAAAGCGAACAAAAAGAAGAACCAGAGCAAGAAGAAAAGCACAAGAACAAATGAACAACAACAACGAGGAAGAGTAGGAAACCACCAAGAAAGGAAAAATATGAAGAACAAGAACAAAAACAAGAACAAATCTAACAACAACATCAAAATCTATACTCACTTATACTCTTCCTCCCATGGTATGAATAAAAAATTCTAATCATATCTACTTTAGTGCAGCAGCAGCAGAAGCAGCAACAGTAGTAGCAGAATAATTGCTATAATAATAATAATAATAATAATAATAATAATAATAATAATTATTATTATTATTATTATTATTATTATTATTATTGTTATTATTATTACTATTATTATTATTATTATTATTATTATTATTATTATTATTATTATTATCATTATTATTATCATTATTATTATTATTATTATTATCATTATTATTATTATCATTATTATTATTATTATTACCATTATTACTATTATTATTATTATTATTATTATTATTATTATTATTATTATTATTATTAGTAGTAGTAGTAGTAGTAGTAGTAGTGACAGTGACGAATATGAAGGATGAGTGTTTTTGCACGTAACAAATCTTGTATGGCAGACACACACACACACACACACACACACACACACACACACACACACACACACACACACACACACACACGATTACCCAAACACACTATTTCTAAATGACAACATTCACAATATTATATTCAAAGCGGCAGAGAAAAATCAATAACACGTGTTTTCATTAAGCAGAGGCCAGAGTCAATCAAGGAGCACGTGGGCATTGATGGAGGTCCAGGATTGCCAAATTTGGCCTTAAAAGGCCAATTTGGCCTTTTTAAGGGTTCAGCATAGTCATATTGTCGCAAAAAATAAAATCATAAGTTAATACAACAAAATGTGTTTAAAAACATCTTCATCTATGTAAAACAAACATGACGCGAATGATGTGTGTTCCGTACTTGTCGAATACGTGTGTGCGCCGCGTATTGGTAAATCCTCCTCCTCACAGTCAGTCACCCTCATCCGGGAGGCCTGATAAGTGAGGAGGAACGCAAGTGTGGATAAGAAACACGTTCAGTTCGTCAGTGAGAGGCAAGCGAGTGAGAAGGAAGAGGAGGGCTTGTATCTTTGGCATCTCAGCATGATGGAAGGAAACACTCTAGGTAAGACACGGTGCCTGTGGAGTGCCAATGCGTTCCAGAGAGAGAAATGAAAGGTACCACTGGTGTAGAATGGCTGATTGACACCGAAATATTGCAACAAATGATGCTATGGTGTAACTTTGATTAACTGACCCACTGGTTGACTGAATTACTGAGATACTTGAGTCGGTTGAGTGACGGACAGAGTGGTAATTGTTTTTTTATGTAAGAGGGGAAAGCAAGCCAAGGACAATATAAACAATGAAAATGAAAAGCCCACTAGTTTGGCAGTCCCCTTAATGGACAAAAGAATTAGCCGAAAGTTAGGAATAAATAATGAACAGACTGACCCACTGACCGACTGGCTGACGGGTTGTGCAAGACGCATCACGAGTCAGTCATAAGGTAGTGTTGTGAATGTAAAGATAAGCTGATTAATTGGCTAATTGATTGAAGAATTTGATCCAATAATAAGAGTTAAATGAGACGATGTTTAGTTTTGGCAGTGTGAAACATATAAATTCTCTCTCTCTCTCTCTCTCTCTCTCTCTCTCTCTCTCTCTCTCTCTCTCTCTCTCTCTCTCTCTCTCGCTCTCTCTCTCTCTCTCTC
>CM035209.1:1274987-1285903 GCA_020233015.1 Callinectes sapidus | reverse complement strand
CACTGAAGAAAAACATGAGGAAGATAGATGTGCCAAAAGACGCAGAAGATGAAGTGAAGTGAAGACAGCAGGAGAAAGAAAAGGGAAGCAGTGAAGGATTTATAGAACCAGTGAAGAGGGACATATGGGTGACGGATGAAACTTTTATCTATACAAGAGAGACACTAGATAAGATAAAAAAAAAAAGTGGAGAAAAAAGGTCCACTGAGAATACCACTCCACAAAATGTCTGAAAAAGAAGAAGAGGAAAGAAGAGTAAGGTGAAAACGAGTGATCCAATGCGGCAACTTCTAAGCATAACAAAACGAGCACGATAGATATTCATAATCCCATATTCAAGAACCATGACTATTTTTAAAGACCATAGAGATGAATAGTCAGTTTTTCATGAGTGTTTTCCCTATTAGTAAGCCAAAAAATCTTATTACTCAGCCTTCAACCATACAAACACCTATTAAAAAATTGAGTGATTTCATATAGAACGTTTTAAAAGAAGCATTTTTTTATGGTGGTGCATAAGTTTCAACATATTTCTTCCATATCAATGTAGATTCCATTGTCAGTGGAAAAATGAATGAATTATTTATAGAAGTGAAGTAACAAGGAGACTTATGGCGTTCTATTGCTTTTGTACCTTGAATGTTACGTACACAGCAGGTTCAAATGGTAAACGGATATATAGATGATGAATAATAACATGAATAAAAAACAGCATAAATGAATAAATTACAAGTAAACGAAGATAAATCCATCCTAAAATATTCAGTAGGCTCACACACACACACACACACACGCACACACACACACACACACACACACACACACACACACACACACACACATCCTCACCAAACCAATATCACACTTTCACTACACACACATACACACACACACACACACACACACACACACACACGAGTTCTGGGTCACGCTACAAGTACAGAACACGTACTGGTGCACCTTAACAGCTCATACACACACAACAATCACGAGCGCCCACCACATCACGCACACTCACTCCTCTTTTCCCACCCCCCCCACCCCCCGTCCACCACCACGCCCACACCTCGCTGTACACCCTCACACGCTCGTGGCTGTGCAGTGCTGATGGTGGTGATGATTACAATGATTTGCTTTTTTTTTTTTTTGCTTTACCTAATGTGTTGTTCTCTTCCTTTTATTCTTTTTCTTTTCTTCTTCTTCTTCTTCTTCTTCTTCTTCTTCTTCTTCTTCTTTTCCATCTTCTACTTTTTTCTTCTTCATTTTCCCCGGATACTTTTTTTTTCTTCTTATCATTCTTATACCTACTCTTATTATTCTTATTACTATCATTATTCTCTTCTTCTTTTACTACTCCTACTACTTTTATTACTATTATTGGTATTTTGAATTAAAGTAGTAGTAGGAGTAGTAGTAGTAGTAGTAGTAGTAGTAGTAGTAGTAGTAGTAGTAGTAGTAGTAGTAGTAGTAGCAGCAGTGGTGGTGGTGGTGGTGGTGGTGGTGGTGGTGGTGGTGGTAGTGGTGGTGGTGGTGGTGGTGGTAGTACTATCACCACACCAAAAATAACACCAATAAACAGCAATCGTCGTAAGCACACCAGCTCCAACCTGAAGGGGAGGTCGGGGACGCAGCATTTGGCCTTCAGTGGTGGGCGGCGTCTCTCGGCCCGAGGCTCACCTGACGTCACCGAAGCGGCGGCACATCCCAGTATATAAGGCGATAAGTCTCATTCGGTCGTTAGATCTCATCACACACAGTCGCCATGGCTCTCAAGGTACCTCACAGCCGCCTCTAGGTCTTCGTTTTGAGTTTCTTTGTCTTCTGTCACATTGTACGAGAAACATCTGTCCAATTTTGTCTCTTTTTTTTCTTATGCGTCAAGTATTAACGAAATGAAAGTGGTCCCAGAATTTATGCAAAATTGTAATGGCGATTCGTGAAAGTTTTGATTAACTGTCAAACTTTACGAGGAACAGCTGATCATGCTCGCTACTTTTCCTCCTGCTTCAAGTTTTGATTATATGAAGTTGATTCTGAAATTTCTGCAAAGACGTTACCGTGATGCCTGACAATTTAGTAATTAGCGATGTTAATTGTTGAAAATCAAGCAGCTCCAAACCAGCCCTGCTTGAAAGTCAGTAACATCAAAGAAGTCGGTTTTAATTAGTTGATATTGTATACGTTCGTAATAAAAGTCTATTGCTTTTTGTTAAAGTAAAGAAAACACGAATTTAAAGATATAAAACAATTCAAATTTCTTTAAAACCATCAAATACCTTATATCAAAGGGTAAAAGTACAAATGGTTAAGAGTAAACTGTTATGTATTCCAACATCCATTTAAGAGGTAGAAGATTTGTTACGGTCAATCACGTCACCACTCTAGTAAGAATGACGGCCGCAACACATTACAGATATTGAGGTGCTGCGGCCGCCTTGGTAAGCCAAGCGTTGCCTTGCGTTGATGAAAATAGTGAGCTCTCCGTTAAATAAGAGGAAAAAATGGAAAATTACAGAAACCATGTGGTGTGTGTGTGTGTGTGTGTGTGTGTGTGTGTGTGTGTGTGTGTGTGTGTGTGTGTGTGTGTGTGTGTGTGTGTGTCCTTGTGTAACGATATTCTTTCCTTCTTCAGTTTGTCTTGTTTTCCGCTCTCGTGGCGGCCGCCCTCGCCCGTCCCGACACCCCCTACCCTCCACCCACCCCCAGCTACCACGCCCCTGCACCCTCTTACCACGCCCCAGCTCCTGATGTAAGTAGGTTACCTTGTTTTCGATAACTGTCTGTATTCCCAACACAGCTGCTGTGATGCCAAGTCCCACCCAACATTTCGTGTTGGTAGAGTCGTAGCCACGCTCACTGCCACGCTCCTTCCCCTCCAGACGCCGCCCAGGTACGACTACAACTACGCCGTGGTGGACGACTACTCCGGCAACAACTACAATGCCCAGGAGGCCCGTGACGGCTACGACACCCAGGGAGCCTACTACGTGCTGCTGCCCGACGGCCGCCGTCAGAGGGTCACCTACAACGTCAACGGCGACTCAGGCTTCCTGGCCGAGGTGACCTACGAGGGCGAGGCCCAGTATCCCCCCCAGAGGTACGCCCCCGCCCCCACCCCCTCCTACGGGCCAGCACCCACCCCACCAGCCTACCAGTGAGGACCCCGCACCACATACAGGACACAATTATTTATTAAAGCATTCATGACCTGCATCTCTTGTTTTACCCAAAACCCTCCGCTGGTGATTCAGAAACACGTCACAGAAAAACACTTCCTGGTGGCGTGAGCATTAGAAACATATTACAAAACTGACAGTGAAAGACATGTCTCTCATCGTTATCAGTATTACACCACACTTAGTCTATCTTAAAAGACTTTCCTTTATTTTGATTGCAATACACGTTTTATTCTTTATAGTCCGGGCGGCCTCTTGAAACTGGTTTTTCTATTCTTAAAGATTACACTACAAATTTCACGGAGAATTTTACAAAACACTCTACAACACTGATCTATTTCATGAGAACAAGTAAAATTAGGTAATATTGCATGATTTTAGCCAACGAAAGACTGAGCAGATCACGTCACTCGGTGTTAAATGTTTGGCCACGCCTCAGCATGCTGTGGTGCGTCCTGGTGATGCTTTGGTACGACTCATATGTGAGAATCATGTTGCCTTTGGCGGTATATATTGTGGATACTGTTATGTGTAGGTTGACACGCTTCGTGATATGTCATTCTAGTAATCACAACGCCATGCTCAATAACTAACACTCCATTTCTTTTTCTTCTTCTTTTTTTGCCACTCTTCCTTTTCTCTAACAAAGACATATGCACTTTCCACCGCAGCCACTAACACACTAAGCTTCTTTGCCCCTACAGACAATCAAACTTTCGGTATTGTTCTATGTAAATGCATGTCCACACCAGATGATATTGTTCAGAAAATCTTTGTAACATCCTCCACAAGTTTACAAACTGTCTAAAAACAATTTTCCACATATAAGGATGATTGAGTCGATAAAGGGATAGATGAATGATTGGAGGGAGGGAGGGATGAGTTGAAATATGGGTAAGTGGACAGATTAATAAAGGAATAAATGATTGAGTGGATCAATGACAAAATGAACGGATAAGTGAATAAATGAAATGGTTGCATATATTAATGAATGTGTAGACAATAGACTAAATAATTATGTAGAAGAATAAATCAATGAATTTGATAGTCAATGATTATTGAGTGAATAGATGGAAAGATGGATATAAATATAACAAAAAATGAATATATTTACACAGTTGCTGCAAGAAAGAATGAATGATGGATGAATAAAAGAAAGTATGAGTTGGATGAACGAAAGAAAGGATGGATGGGTAGATGAATGAATGAATGAATGGGCGGATGGCTGGACAAATGAATCAATAAATTAATAAATGAATGGACGAATAAAACTGTGAAAAATGGTACTACTTATACAGTGGCAGCAAAAAAAAATATTTATATAAATTATGTATACACCACAGCAAAGCAGCGATGGGCAGCACCATCATGGTCAGGAGGCACTGAAAGGGATTAAAGTGTCACGAATGGCAATACGCTGATGATGTTAAGTCTGCATTATTAGCAGTAAATGTCAGCGAGAATACGTGGAAATATTGGTCACGCGCCTTGTTGTCCGATTTCCCGTCTCTGTAATCTTTCCATGTTCACTATAATACTTGCACGTCCACCAACACGCCGAGTGTCCCTCCTTTCCCCGGCATGGTTCACGTTTTTGCTTCTATTTTTTTTCCCCTCATTATGTAGCAAGAAACTGAATGTCAATCCGTTAGCCACAATCATCCCCCAAAATCACTTCCGAGCTGCTTCAACTACGACACCGTTGCTTGGGCCTTTCCTTCTCCAACATTTACTTCTCCAAGCCTCTCCACACAATCGATCTACATAGTTTCATCAATAAACTGTCTCTACCAGGTGGCTGTAAATGACAAATTATTGTAATACAACCATCTGCACTGAACACTTGAGAAAGCTTCCATTCAACGGAACACTTGCTAACAGCTGCTGCAACTGCTGCCAGTAGAATTATTGTTCAAAAGAAACGTCAGTATGAAAACAAGCCTCAGAAAACATGAGCTACATTGTGCAGGTCAAGCTCAGTTATTTCAGACCTAAATTCCAATTATTATAGTTTTTTATAATGTCCTTCTTTCAGCAAGGAAGTTACCATAGATTTCACTTAACGATGAAAATATAAAACAAAGTAAAAAGATAACAGCATGCGAGTATTTACATATTAAGAAATTTTACCCTTCCTGAAGTCTCACTATCAGTACATCCAAAATTTGCCAACACATTGCACTCCATTCGCCGGAAGCACATTGCCAACACATGCGACATTCACCGCAACATTCCAGATAATGAGCCTTGACCACCAGGACATCGTACTCTACCACATCAACCACCTGCCGCCTCCTTCACCATCTTCCCTGCCGCCTCCTTCACCACTTTCCCTGCCGCCTCCTTCACCATCTTCCCTGCCGCCTCCTTCACCACTTTCCCTGCCGCCTCCTTCACCATCTTCCCTGCCGCCTCCTTCACCACTTTCCCTGCCGCCTCCTTCACCATCTTCCCTGCCGCCTCCTTCACCGTCTTCCCTGCCGCCTCCTTCACCCCTTTCCCTGCCGCCTCCTTCACCATCTTCCCTGCCGCCTCCTTCACCGTCTTCCCTGCCGCCTCCTTCACCACCTTCCTTGCCGCAACCCAGTGTCGCTCCTAAGAGACGTGTAAGAGGACATAACACTAGCTTCCCGGAGACAAAAACCACAAAAATAACAATAACAACAACGAAAAAACAAGCAACAAAACAATAACACGATCACAACACCCATGAATTCAAAGGCCCGCCCTTCACCAGCGGGCGGCGTCCCTCAGGCCGCACCTCACATGACGTCAGCGAGGCAGCAACACTCCACAGTATATAAGACGGCGCGTTCCTCCTTGGCCATCACTCGTGATCAGCTTCAGTCACACCCGCCATGGCCCTCAAGGTAGTAGTGCACGGCCAGACTGAGGCGCCCCATGGTTGAGACTCAGAGATTCCTATACGGCATTCGTGAAACTTCCCTCATTTATGTCGATAGTGCGACCCTTACAGGAAGCAAAGAATTGCTACCGTTATGGATATTCGATGACATATGAGGGTGATTGATTTGTTTTAAAGCTTCGTTAATGTTAGTCTTAAAGACTGTGTGTGTGTGTGTGTGTGTGTGTGTGTGTGTGTGTGTGTGTGTGTGTGTGTGTGTGTGTGTGTGTCGTCTTCGGGCAAACATTTTCATTCCCTTTTTTCTCCTCCAGATCGTCCTGCTTTCCGCCCTCGTGGCCGCCGCCCTCGCCCGCCCCGACGCTCCCTACCGCCCCCCAGCACCCTCCTACCACGCCCCCGCCCCAGACGTGAGTATATCTCCTCCTGAAGGAAGGTGTTCACTTTCACAGCGCTGAGTCACAGCCACGCTCACTGCCACGCTCCTTCCCCTCCAGACGCCGCCCAGGTACGACTACAACTACGCCGTGGTGGACGACTACTCCGGCAACAACTACAATGCCCAGGAGGCCCGTGACGGCTACGACACCCAGGGATCCTACTACGTGCTGCTGCCCGACGGCCGCCGTCAGAGGGTCACCTACAACGTCAACGGCGACTCAGGCTTCCTGGCCGAGGTGGCCTACGAAGGCGAGGCTCAGTATCCCCCCCAGAGGTACGCCCCCGCTCCCACCCCCTCCTACGGGCCAGCACCCACCCCGCCAGCCTACCAGTGAGGACCTCGCATCACACACTGTATACGATTATTTATTAAAGAATTCATGACCTGCACTTCTTGTTTTACCCATCCCATCTGACCACTCAAACACGACCTGCGACGCCTCCTGTGCCTCTTGCAGGACAATCCTGTCGTGTACTGAACGGCCACGGCTGGTGTTGTGAGGCGTCTCACTCTGTTAGGGATCTTAGCGTGCAGGACACTTGTGGATACCCTCCCAGGTAAGACTGATCCCTGCAGACTGAAATTGAAATAAGGTGTTGCTTGATAATTTGACTCAAAACAGTTTGCGGTGAGGGTTGCAGTTGCTTGTGTTCTGTTATATTGTTGCTCCAACATCCATTCTAATTTGGCGCTTGGGATCGGCAAACTGAAGTTGAATAAACGATTGTCCAATACATTTACCTCCAGACTAACTGGCGATTGCTTTCACTAAAGGTTTTTTTTTCTTTACTATAAATCAAAACATAAATTCTTCCTTTTCTGCATTTTTAGGCACCAAGCTTCCTCACAAGAATTTAATGATAATTAACAGTAATAATTACAATGCTGTTGCTGTTGCTGCTGCTGCTAATAATAATGATAATGATAATAATAATAATAAAATAATAATAATAATAATAATAATAATAATAATAATAATAATAATAATAATAATAATAATAATAATAATAATGATAATAATAACAACAACAACAACAACAACAACAACCATTATAATACGAGTGATATAAACATAATAGTGACGACAATAATAACACATGAAGCCGAGAGAATTGGTTTCATTTTACCATGTAAGCAGATTATAAGTATTCATTTCTATCTCCCAGCAGGCACGATTATTGTAGCATCGTCCTGTTGTCACAAAATTAATAGATTCACTTTATATATCCCGTTTTGTTAATCTATCTAAGTGTCTCGTTAACGATTTTGTAGTCGCTTGGGAAAACACACACACACGCACACACACACACACACACACGAGGATGGCATCACGAGCCTTGCATTACTAGAACTGCTTCCCTGCACTCGATACCTACGAGAACTCATTTTTTCATATTTTTCTACTTATTATTTGTCAATTTCATACAGCTTCAGAAATTCATGTGGCAATTAAAATGGTGAAGACTCTGGCCAATAATCTTGCGATGTCTTCCTAATGTCAATAAAGTCGACTGATGACACACAACACTCTTCGTAAAAATGTGTCTCAGTTCTAAAGGAGTTAACAGGCATGACAGTTCAGCCCAACTCCAGAGTTCTAAACTGTAATAGTTTTTTTTTTTTAAGTTTCGTGGCAGCTGTTATGTTTGTATATTTCATTCGTTTATTCTTTCTACTTCCTTATTTTCTCCTACATTTTTTCTCTTTTTTTCACTCATTATAATATTGGTTTCTATTTTTATCTCTCTATTATTCCTACACTTACTCCTCCTAATATCTTACTTTCACTTATATCTCTTCCTCGTTTGTGACAGTTCATTGTAATCCTGGTTCCTACTCTCATTTTCATACGAGTTCTTTACTCTTCATTTCTTGTGTTTTCTTAATTGGTCCTTCACTACTTCCCTTTCTTCTTTTTTTTTTTTTTTTTTTTTTTGTGTGTGTGTGTGTGTGTGTTTCACCTCAGCGCACGAAACATCACGATACACAATGTTTATTATCTTGGTGAGCCTTGAAAAGTGTTAAATGCACATTTAAGTTGCACAGGGCGCGTGGTTGTCCAGATGGTCTTCTCAGCAATGTTCTACGATGAACACTTCATGCTTCGTGAAGTTATAGAATATCAGGTTTTGTTTACCATGTATTAAAACAACAAATTTCCAGGACCTCAGGAAACTTCCCAGACCAAAGTTGTTATTAACCTGGAGGAAAATTTCTTCAACGAATACATACAATCACACATCCCCTACATTCCTGAAGCGCTAAGTGCCCACTGTGGCAAGCATCTCACCAACACCAACACGGCTGAACAGGTGTTGTTTGAAGAGAAAATACGATAATTACTGTCGATAAGTCGCACTGCACGTGGAGGGAGTATGTACATTACGTAACCTTGACCCACGAGACGAGGCAGCATCAGTTTGATCATTATTTGGTTCGTTCAAAGGCCCGTCCTTCACTTGCGGGCGGCGTTCCTCAGACCGCGCCTCGCGTTACGTCAGCGAGGCAGCAACTCGACACAGTATATAAGGCGGCGCGTTCCTCCTCGGTCATCACTCGTGATCAGCTTCACTCACACTCGCCATGGTTCTCAAGGTACAGACAGCTCTGACAAGCCTTGTCGCCCAGTGGTTTTGTTTAGCCCACTAGGTGTCCATGAAGCTTTGCTGGTTCACTTGAGTACTGCCTTTTTTTTAATAAACGATATATTAGTTGAAGCATTTCAACTAACACCCCATTTTGCTATCATGACACTGTGGTAACTGTGTAATGATACAACAGCAATTAATAATTTACTGATACAGATTAAATAAGCAGCCCACTGCTGATAATTTGCATTTGATTTTAGGAAAAATGTGAATGCCAAAGATCAGGGGAAAATAACGAGAAAAATTAACAAAATGGAGTGCAAAAAGATAGAATTAAGAATGGAGAAAGAAAAAAATAGAAAAAAATGCTCAATCTTCTCTCCTCCAGGTCGTCCTGCTTTCCGCCCTCGTGGCCGCCGCCCTCGCCCGCCCCGACACTCCCTACCGCCCCCCAGCACCCTCCTACCACGCCCCCGCCCCAGACGTGAGTATATCTCCTCCTGAAGGAAGGTGTTCACTTTCACAGCGCTGAGTCGCAGCCACGCTCACTGCCACGCTCCTTCCCCTCCAGACGCCGCCCAGGTACGACTACAACTACGCCGTGGTGGACGACTACTCCGGCAACAACTACAATGCCCAGGAGGCCCGTGACGGCTACGACACCCAGGGATCCTACTACGTGCTGCTGCCCGACGGCCGCCGTCAGAGGGTCACCTACAACGTCAACGGCGACTCAGGCTTCCTGGCCGAGGTGACCTACGAGGGCGAGGCCCAGTATGCCCCCCAGAGGTACGCCCCCGCCCCCACCCCCTCCTACGGGCCAGCACCCACCCCGCCAGCCTACCAGTGATGATCTCGCACCACACATAGGACACAATTATTTATTAAAGCATTCATGACCTGCATCTCTTGTTTCACCTATCCCACCCGACCACTCAAACATTAACCTCCACTCGTCCTGCGCCTTCTACAAGACAGTCCCACTGTGCACTAAGAAAAAGGCTGAAACATTTTAATGTGGACATCCTAAAACTTTTTGTTTCTTTTTACTCACTTTGAAAACTGATAATAACGATTATTGATCAGTGAAACAAACGGAACTCAAAAATGAAAAATAAAACGTATTTCATTATCAAACTGAAGTAAGGGTAATTTCATTTAACGAACAACATAATTTGTAAAATGACTGCGTTGTTGCTTTCATTATCGATCATTCTAAAACATCCTTTCTAAAGATTCCCATGCCTGTCACTACTTCCATATCTCAGGCGGCATTCACATTCCATTTGAATTCTGTCATTGGCCTGCAGCTCACCATCATCTTTAATTAAAGACGTCATTCTCATTCATGAAATATATGTTTAGGAGAAATTCAGTGCATATCTACCTCTGTGTCACAGTAACTTCTCACTTCAGAGAATATTCTTCCAAAGATTGAACTAAATTATGTACAAGATTTTAACTTCAATTACAATAGGCATTTATTGCGTTTTTTTTCTCCGGAGATGCAATGCCAGGATCATTAACTTCTCCAAGAAATCCTGGCTATCACCAATATTTATATGGTTCTTTCCAAATACAGCAATGAAATGACCATCACATTCTTTACCCCATGTTTGATATTCTTTACCCTCATGGGATGCACTCCAGATTTGATTTGAACTACAGCACTTAATATATATATATATATATATATATATATATATATATATATATATATATATATATATATATATATATATATATATATATATATATATATATATTCATTTATTTATTTATTTATTTATTCATATACATATTTTTCAAAGTAAATTAAAAGTAAAGATAAAGAAAGAATAAAGAAA
>CM035209.1:1258379-1274967 GCA_020233015.1 Callinectes sapidus | reverse complement strand
CCCCCCCCCCCCTCTCTCTCTCTCTCTCTCTCTCTCTCTCTCTCTCTCTCTCTCTCCCCACACCTTCACGTATCAAAACCACACCTTAGCACCATTCCACTGCAGAATGCGCTGCCGTCACTTGTCCACTTACAAATGAAGGAGATCACGAGCGGCGGCAAAGTAAATGTTCTCTTTAAACAAATCACACGTCACCCACACACTGCACTTAACTTTCCCTTTACAACACAAACACATACGCCTTGGTCTTGCGGTGCACTGGACGATGGATAGAGCTACTGCAAGTGTCCTGCGCAGTGATAGATGGATGGATAAATGTGGATGAGAAGATTGATGGATACATAGATTGATGATTACACGAGTGGATATATGTATGGATCTGCAGACGAATGGACATGATAGATTAATGGATAGATGGATTAAGATGGAGAAATTAATGTTTTCCAAAATGTTTCCTTAGTGTTTCAGGTATTCATTAAATATGTTCCAACCGTCTCCATTCTCTTTTCAAAAGTTTATCAGATGTTTTCCAACCAAATGTTTCCAAACCTTTTGTGTCACATGATTCCAAACAGTTTGTAAGCACTGAAGAAATTGCTTCCAAACAATATTTTCTTATGTGGATAGACCATTACAGACTTCTCTTAAATCTTAGTAACTTGACAAGAATATATCGGGAAATTATAAAAAATAGCCCACAAAATTTCTTGGGTTCACATCACCACTGACAACAACATACATTTTGCCAGCCACGCCAATCCCTTCTCTTTGACACAGACATTACGTGAATTATTGCTCTTATGGTACAGAAAAATACTACTCTCATGTATTTGAATTATTGTCAGAAAAAAAGTGAGTTTACGCTATAAACTTCTTCAACACGATGATAGCAAGTGTACAAAATAGTAACATAAAGGTTGCACATGGTGAAATAAATCATTGAAGCCACATTGTGAACATTACTAAGATTCTCCACCAGGATGCGGCATCGGAAGCTGACTCAACATGCACTCACCGCACCACTGCAGCTATAGAGCACATTTTGCAATCATCACTAACCAAAAGTCTTATAAACACAGTAACATTTACAGCCAAATTGATTCGACTTCACCACTGTTCTTTTCGTGATTCTGGAAATCCTCACACTGACGCCAATATGTCAGTTTGATAATGTTGATATGTGGCAGCAGCAAAGCATTTGAACTTCAGTCACCCTACAAAAGCAGTGAGCATCTAAAGCTTGACCCAGGAAGCTAGGCAGAGGTGGACGCAGCAGCGGCAGCAGCTGTAGCAGCAGCTGTGGCAACAGTCCAATCACCACTCGCCGAGTTTAAAGGCCCGTCCTACACTTGTGGGCGGCGTCCCTCAGGCTGCACCTCGTGTGACGTCAGCGATACAGCAACACTCCACAGTATATAAGGCGGCGCGTTCCTCCTCGGTCATCACTTGTGATCAGCTTCACCCACACTCGCCATGGCTCTCAAGGTAGTGCATGGCCAGGCCCCGCCCACCAACGACCATGCTTGCTCGTTTTAACAGAACCGATGAGGATGAAATACTGTTGATATTATACTTTTTATAGAACATTGGGACAACTGCTCGTATTTCTTTTTTTCGCAAAGCAAGTGTGTGTGTGTGTGTGTGTGTGTGTGTTGTCTTCGGGCAAACATTTTCATTCCCTTTTTTCTCCTCCAGATCGTCCTGCTTTCCGCCCTCGTGGCCGCCGCCCTCGCCCGCCCCGACGCTCCCTACCGCCCCCCAGCACCCTCCTACCACGCCCCCGCCCCAGACGTGAGTATATCTCCTCCTGAAGGAAGGTGTTCACTTTCACAGCGCTGAGTCGCAGCCACGCTCACTGCCACGCTCCTTCCCCTCCAGACGCCGCCCAGGTACGACTACAACTACGCCGTGGTGGACGACTACTCCGGCAACAACTACAATGCCCAGGAGGCCCGTGACGGCTACGACACCCAGGGATCCTACTACGTGCTGCTGCCCGACGGCCGCCGTCAGAGGGTCACCTACAACGTCAACGGCGACTCAGGCTTCCTGGCCGAGGTGACCTACGAGGGCGAGGCCCAGTATGCCCCCCAGAGGTACGCCCCCGCCCCCACCCCCTCCTACGGGCCAGCACCCACCCCGCCAGCCTACCAGTGATGATCTCGCACCACACATAGGACACAATTATTTATTAAAGCATTCATGACCTGCATCTCTTGTTTCACCTATCCCACCCGACCACTCAAATACGACCTATCAAATTTTCTGCACCTCTTGCCGACTAACACCACGATGCAGAGAAAGGATTTTTTTTCCCCTTAACGTAGATCGAGCGCAATAAACTCAATGCACGAATTAACATTAGACTTGACTCTCTCTCTCTAACTCTCTCTCTCCACACATAAAGCTAACTCCTGCACTACAGTTAAATGTCCCTTTATAGCTTTATAGATGAATAGAAAAGTAAATGATCCCTTTAAAAAAACACACGTCATCCACACACCGCACTCCACTTTCCCTTGTTCCTCCTCCTTCACCACACCACTCCTGCCTCGCCGCCCTGACTTTGCTATGTGACGACACGTTGTTATAGGGTTCACAATAATGGTCCTTATTTTGGTTGTTTCTCTCGCTGTCTTCTTTGCCAGCGAAAGAAATCCTTTGTTTCCTCTTACTGTTCACTATTCCTGCTTCTTTCACGGAGTTACCTAGATAAGAAACAAAACATGTAAGTGGGAGTGCCTGTGAAAAGACATTACTGAGGCAAGGCGAATTGAAAAATATAAGAAAGTTAGAAATTAAGGGAAGCTGCAAGAGGACACCAGATCTACACTTGGCAGTCACTGTATGAACTCACCTGCCTATTGCCACCCATCATCTCCGTCCATATATTTGTCTAATCTTTTAAAGTTAGAAAAATAAGAAAATGAGGAAAGCTACAAGAGGCCGTCAAACCTTCATGTGGCATTCCTTGTGCTAGCAAACTCTACCTATTATCCTTATCCCTAAACTTTTCTAATCGTTTCTTTACTCATTACCAACAACATGAATACTGAGTCCGTTCTACACATCAACCGCTGTGTTAGAGAACAAGTGCCCTCCAATTTCTTTTCTAAATCTAAATCACAGCTTCAAGAATGAAAAAAAAAAGATGGCAAGGAATCTGTTCCTATATCCAGTGGTAGATTAATGGATTGGAGTCGCTCATCAAATTGTTATTGCCTAATTATTAGGGAGCTTGAAAAGAATCGAAGATAAATTTATGGATAGGAATAACTGGTCCATGCAAAAAGCTATGTTTCATAAAGGGACTGTCACGTGCAGGTCTGCCGATCTCTTGCAGCTTCCCTTATTTTGTTATTTTTCCTTCTGTGCTTTGGCGATGCAGACAAACCTCGCCTCTAACAGCACACCTTCCCTCTCCACGCACATAAGGACATCACCCTCAGCTTCCTAAGATTACATAGTTCTTCAGTATTACCGTAACTATGAGGTACCTTCAGACACACACTTACCTCATCAATCCATTAGCTAATGTCCACCTGCCACCCTTACCTGTCCACCAATCTACCTGCCGTCGCGACTGTCACACCTGTCTGATGCTTGGTCCTTCCCGCCCCACAAGTCTTTGTACCTTAGATAACAAGTTGTGGGGATCAAGACTGTCCATACCATTTCCTCTTAAATGAACAACTACATATTGTACACACAGTTACAATGATCACTTGTGAAAGTTACCATTAAAAATAACGAAAATTGAAAGTTTTTTCCTTTGCTTGCTGAAAATACGAACTCAAGGCAAGAGCTGCCTGTTTGAATTCATTTTCATTTTGCAATATATCTATTTTTAATGCTATAGCACATAAATTCAAGTATAAAACTACAGGATGTAGATAAATTTGTCAACATTTATTTTATTACGCAAAACAGAGTGAATATATAGCATATGTTCAATGAAAAAACATTTATAAAAGATGTTATGTAACACTGTTCGTGTAGCAAATATTTGCCAACAACATTGCATTACACCCGCCGGAAGCACGTTGTCAGCACACGTGATGATATTCACCAACGCGCTCCAGACAAAGCCTTGACCGCCAGGACACCACGCACCACACCACCACTTCACCGCCTCCAGTCAATCTCATTATCGCCTCTTCTCCCGCCACTAAACCTCCCTCTTATCAGATATGCAGAAATGTGTCACAGCAGCCTCTTCCTCCCATCACCTACATCAAAGGCAGTATCAACACTACCACCACCAACAAAAAAAGAGAAGACAAATGCAATTACCCTTCGCCAAGTTCAAAGGCCCACCCTACATTATAGCGAGTGGCGTCCCTCAGGCTGCACCTCGTGTGACGTCAGCGAGGCAGCAACACTCCACAGTATATAAGGCGGCGCGTTCCTCCTCGGTCATCACTTGTGATCAGTTTCAGTCACACTCGCCATGGCTCTCAAGGTAGTTTGATTCATATCACACTCTTGTTATTACACTTTAAAAGCTCATCTAGACCACTGTTCATACAATGTTTATTTTTTTCTCAAAACGTGTGTGTGTGTGTGTGTGTGTGTGTGTGTGTGTGTGTCTGTGTGTGTGTGTGTGTGTGCGCGCGTGTGCGTGTGTGTGTGTGCAAGTGCATGTATGTGTGTGTGCGTGTTTGTCTCGACGTGAATCAAAACTTTTCACTCCATTTTGAACTCCAGATCGTCCTGCTTTCCGCCCTCGTGGCCGCCGCCCTCGCCCGCCCCGACACTCCCTACCGCCCCCCAGCATCCTCCTACCACGCCCCCGCCCCAGACGTGAGTATATCTCCTCCTGAAGGAAGGTGTTCACTTTCACAGCGCTGAGTCGCAGCCACGCTCATTGCCACGCTCTTTCCCCTCCAGACGCCGCCCAGGTACGACTACAACTACGCCGTGGTGGACGACTACTCCGGCAACAACTACAATGCCCAGGAGGCCCGTGACGGCTACGACACCCAGGGAGCCTACTACGTGCTGCTGCCCGACGGCCGCCGTCAGAGGGTCACCTACAACGTCAACGGCGACTCAGGCTTCCTGGCCGAAGTGACCTACGAGGGCGAGGCCCAGTATCCCCCCCAGAGGTACGCCCCCGCCCCCACCCCTTCCTACGGGCCAGCACCCACCCCACCAGCCTACCAGTGAGGACCTCGCATCACACACTGTACACAAATATTTATTAAAGCATTCATGACTTTCAACTCCAGTTTTCCCATAACCTAACCTTGTAACCCCTAAGAATATATCACAGAGACGCAAGCTGGTCATAAATATGGGCTCACATATTGCATAACTAGCTCTGAAGGGCGCAAGCTGTTTGTTTGTTGGCTAAGGATAATCCATAACTCACTGTTTCTTCTTAAATTTCTACTGAGCTTTTGCACACTAAACACGTCATAGCATTGTGTTTACCTCTTATAAGCAGTTTCTTTTAGCACTGCACCATGTTCATGGCAATTGAGAGCTATCTTACTTCGACATAGCTACATTCCACATAATAACATTATGTCTTTCGACCATTCATGAATTTTGAATAATAAATATCATATCCAGGATGTTGAGTTATTGTTCGTCATATCTCGTTCTAATTGGTTTGGTAGGATTATCAATACAGTTCTACTGAAAAGGCGAAACTCAAGTAAAATCAGTATTTATCTGTTCCCCAATGCACAATGCAAGTGAAGTAAATTCTGGAACGTTTGAAACCTTCAATATATATAGTACTAAATTATTGCCAAAGCTTCAATTGTGACATCAGACATGGGCTTATTCTTCAGACTGTGAGGGTCGTGATCAGTGGCGAAGTTGTTTAGAAACCTTTCATGATACACGACAGTGCTAATATTTTATGAGTCCATCCTTACCAAGGTACGTTTTCTATGTCTTATGGGTCTCCTCTCCATCCCTATTCCCATTTTCTAACCACCCTACTCTTTTTTTTTTTTTTTTTTCTCTCAAGGATATTTTAATTAAAGATAAAGTGATCGAATTGGTGAAATTGATGAAAATGTTCATGCTGTCAGTGGACATTAGAGGGCAGCAGCAGTGGAGAGTAGAGAAGGGGAGGGGGACCCCCGGGCCTGGTCAGCTGTTAACGCCACACAACGGCAACGTTCCACCATCACATTCAAAAAGTCCCCACGTACAACAAGGAACCGTTTTTGCTGCTTTTTTGGCAAAAAGTGAGCAACTTGTCCACAGATGCGCCTTCATCTGTTCTCTAGAGATCCTAGAAGGTATGTAAAAATAGGTAATGATGAGATAAGTCAATAAATATGACATTTAAATAAAAAGCCATTCGATATATCGGAGTATCTGCCTCACTGAGGAAACGTTAGATAAACATCATTAAGACATTTACAAATCTAGCCTAACCTTATCCAGATTGCTCTAAAGGTTGTGACATAGGGACTGGTTTTATTGTTGAGTTGAATTTTATTGGTGCGGACGCACATTTCACTTGTAGATGAATGCAGTGGCCCCAACGCAAGCTGACTGGAAAGAGCACCACCTTGTTGTTACCATGGCTTGATAATGCAGTCCCACATCTCACGGGTAAGACAGGTATATATATATATATATATATATATATATATATATATATATATATATATCTATATCTATTATTATATATATATATATATATATATATATATATATATATTGTGCGTGCGTGCGTGCGTAGGTGCGTGCATGTGTGTGTGTGTGTGTGTGTGTGTGTGTGTGTGTGTGTGTGTGTGTGTGTGTGTGTGTGTGTAATTTGGTATATCAACTATATAGATAATTTGAACATGTTTCACATATTTCTTCAGTAGTAATCATTCTTGCTCTATCAGTCATTTTGTTATGTGAATGCAATAATTATTCTTGTCACAACATTGTAAGTATGCAATTCAATGCTTAGGAGGCATTAAAATTCTGTTTACAGTTTCAGAATTAATCCAGTCATTATGGCTGTTGACTTTATGTAACCGATATTACACAATAAAATATATTAATCTATATGTATATGTATCAATGTACCTAAGAATGAGTGAATATACGACTAAACATATACGAAAAGGAGGGCGAAAAATCAATGTACCTATGAATGAGTGAATGAATATACGACTAAATATTAGGGTTGCCATAGCTCCAGATATTCCCGGACATGTTCGGAATTCAGATGTCGAAATCTGTGTTCGGGGGAATTTTTGAAAATGCCTCAAATGTCCGGAATTTCAGCTTCCATCAATAACTGTTAAAAATAACAATTATTAAATGTCTTTAGGTTAAAAAGATTGGAGAGTAGGAGAGAGGGAGGGGTTCAACGGGTGGCGGCTGCTTTGGTCTGTTTTCAGTCAAGACTCTAATGCCTAAAATCCAACAAGGAACTACTAAAGAATATAAGATCTACAGAAAAATATGCATCGGCATATCAAGTAACACACGTAGTGTGTGAGGAAGAGTCAGAATACAGCAACTAAGCCAAGTGAAAAAACATAATTCAAGATAATCAGCCTTATGCAAAGGTAAATAAGTTGAGTTTCCTTTAATTCATTTACATGTTTTCCAATATTATATCAGAGGTTAGTGAAAGTCTCCGGAATTTCGATAGTTCATATATGGTAACCCTAAGTCAGGTATATCTGTCCAGGAACGGCAGCACTCTCATGAGGCTCTTCCCTCTCTCTACCTCACTGGCCCGCCCCTGTCTCTCTGCAGTGGCCACCACCTATCTGCTAACTGGTTAAAATACATGGGCTCGTAACACTATGCTTCACTTCCACAATCTCAAAAGGCTTCATTTAAGTTGACAAGTTATCTAATTCGTTCTGGAGTCTAAGAGGAAGATTAACCAGATTGTCATTATAAACTGGAGAAAATCGAATGAAAACACCGCTAATCATCTCTGTGGCCTTGGCAAATAGTCTTGGAGAGAGAGAGAGAGAGAGAGAGAGAGAGAGAGAGAGAGAGAGAGAGAGAGAGAGAGAGAGAATGATAATAGATGAAAAAATGACAAAACAGTAAACAAGTCATAGTCAGATTAGGACAGGACAGGATAGGACAGGGAGTGACTGCTTACTGATAAGCAGAACGCTGGACGCTAGGGCGGCTCGTGTCCGTGTCCCGACCCTTCCCTCCCTTGCATCCCTCCACACACACACACACACACACACACACACACACACACACACACACACACACACACATACACACACACACACACACACACAACTACATACATGCACACACCTCATAGCTCAGTGGTAAGAATGTCTCCTTGGCTGTCTCACCACGGCCCAGCAAACATAAAGGGGCATCAACTGGCTAGCCACGGGGAACAGCAGGGGCGGAGGAGGAGGCGCTGGTGAGAGAGGAAACGCAAATTAATAATGTTCATCAGTTATATACATTCACAAATTCAGCTGATTCGGTTACAACACAAGAAATGAAGGGAAGAATATGCTGCAAAAAGATATCAGATCTATATGTGGCAGGTCCTATAGCAAACATAAATATACCGGGAGATTTCTATTTATTACCCATCTCCTGCCTATTGATTAAGCACACACACACACACACACACACACACACACACACACACACACACCTCAAATTACCTGGTAAAAATCACTTCACAATGCTAGATATGGAGCGAACCAATATACCAGTATTACACCACACACACACACACACACACACACACACACACACACACACACACACACACACACACACACACACACACACACAGACACGCAAACACAGTAAACATACAGTAACTCATGCTATATATGGCATATAAATCAGGAAGGCAAGGGGGCAGAGAGGCGCCTGGCCTATGACGTCGCAGCTGATGACGTCGCAGCTGATGACGTCACAGCTGATGACGTCACGGCTGATGACGTCACAGGTGCTTTATATTTACGTAGCGTAAACCATTTTAAAAATGACCCCTCGATAAAACGCCTTTAGATCAACCTATTGTATATGATCCGACGTGATAAATAGGATAACTAATTCCCAAAGTATAAACACACTCCTAACAACAGTAATTGTAAAGAAATTCCACGGGAAAAAAAAACATTTTATGAAAATATGACCCTTTTTAAAACTCAATAAATATCCATTAACTACCACCTCAGAGGAACCAAAACCCATTTCAAAACAATCGATTATTTAATTTAAATTATTTTAAACACTTTAGAGTGACTTAGAGGCAGAAATAAATTGTTCACAGGCTGATAATTAAGTTTTTAATGTAACTTTGACTCCGCTAAATAATACTTTTCCTCTCCATTCATTTCACTGAACTTTAGGCATAAAACATTATTTAATATGGACTATCTTTTGAAATTAATAACAACTGGATACAGCCTCAAATAAAAAAAAGGGCATTGGGCGTTCCAAGAAATTTAGCGCAAAAATACCCCCTTATTTACACCCCTAATAACGCCAACCACAGCTATCTCCACCCATTTCACGCATGGAAATGACTTGAAACACCCCGCAGTATTCATAGAAAGCGTTAAGTTTGACTATTAATCCCAAATAAACAGTCCAGAAACGAAGAAAATATCTTGGTATATGAGCCAGCTGGCGGAGGCCCCGTGGTGGGGTACGGCCCCCCCTCCTATCTCACTCCCACCTTCATTAAACTTAAACTTGACCACGAAAGCTATGTCTGAATGGGTTATATTATGAAAGCTTAGTACCATGGCTGCATACTGTGGCAAGATGAGCCTGTAATTATTGAGAGATATGGCTTAAAATGACCGATGAAACAAGAATCCAAGATGGCGCCGCGGGTGGGGGTGGTGACTCACCTTACGTAAACCTTGATACACGGCAAGGGTAGTGGTTGTAATAGCATAATCCACTATCTGTTACTCCATCTTGCAACTTCAGTCAAGGAATTAGGTGACTTGGACACTGAATAAATTAGCACAGTCTTGTTATTCTGCTATCAAAACCACTGTCATTAACAAACACTCGTGAACTCCCGCTGGTCACTTGAACCTTTCAGGTAAAGATCTTCTTAATACGCCAGTACAGTGGCAAAAACATCGTGAAATACCGTTATTTACTTTAAGTAGACTGTTTTTCAGGTAGAAATCGTCCGTACCCGTTCAACTAGAGAATTTTCAATAGGTTAAACGCAGTGCACCTCCCCGTACCTTACTCCAGAACACACTGACTCGCCTCCGTCCCGGACACCCCACACCCCACCCTTATATCTGGCCTGGAACTAGCATATTATTTTAACATCTGCCAAAAAGTAGTTCTATTTTTCCATGTTTCACTTGACGCAGCTAAGAAATCGAGTAGGTTATATGCAAAGAAAATCGATAGACAGTAGATGAATATACATAACCCTATAAATGCCACAAATAAACCTGATTAGCGAAAGAAAATACCCGTGAAATAAGTGGAAGCAAAAAAGTAGTAGTATTTTTCAATGTTTCTCTTGACACAGCTAAGAAATCGATTGGGTAACATGCAAAGAACATAGATAGACAATAGATGAACATGTATATACCCCCCCACAAACGTCAAAGTAAAGCGAATTAGCGAAAGAAAACACGAAAATTAACGGAGAAACAAGGCTGACCGGGTCGTGTTTACCCTCACTCAGAGCAAAAAGTATTCGTATTTTTCCATGGTTCTCTTGACATAGCTACGAAATTGAGTAGGTAATATGCAAAGAACATAGATAGACACTAGATAAATATGTATATAACCCCATAAACGTCTAAATAAAGCAAATTAGCGAAAAAAACAACACGAAAATGAATTAGGAAACAAGGCCGACCATAAGTCCTGTCTACCCACACTGGGAGCAAAAAGTGGTCGTATTTTTACATGTTTCTCTTCACACAGCTAAGAAAACACATAGGTTATATACAAAGAATAAAGATAGACGATAGATTAATATATATAAACATTCATAAATGTCAAAATAGGCCTAATTAGCGAAAAATAACAAGTAATACGCCATAAGAACGAGGCCAAACAATAGTAGTAGTTGTATTTTTCCATGTTCCTCTTCACACAGATAAGAAATCGAGTAGGTTATATGCAAAGAACGTTATATATCAAGGGGGCCTCGTCTCTCGCGGGGATTGTACAAGGCAGACGTGGTCGCCCACCGCATCTGCATGTCCCCGGCGCGCGGCTGGTACCAACGGTGCTGCAACGCCGTCACAGCCTCAGGCGTCGTCTGTGGCAGCTCTCCCCCAGGTGGTCGTCCAGTAGCCGCCGGTAGGCAACGGCATCCTCGGGGCTTACACAGCAGTGGTCCCGCGATATCCACCGCCATCCTCTCCCACGGGCGACATATTAAGCAAAACAATATAGCAATCCCTTTTGAAACAGAGATAATCTGTTCCATTTTCTATCTTTAGTTCCCTCAGTGGCCACTGTGGCGTCACGATCTTTTCTCCAAGGTAAAATTCACGGCCTGGTATCTTCTTACAATTCTCTCTCTCTCTCTCTCTCTCTCTCTCTCTCTCTCTCTCTCTCTCTCTCTCTCTCTCTCTCTCTCTCTCTCTCTCTCTCTCTCTCTCAACCCATATACGTCCCTTAGTCATCATTTCTTTCTCACAACTAAGCATTATCTTCCCACAATTTTCACATGGCCTGATAAACGTAACACTTTTACTTGGAATATTTCTTCTTTTCTTTCTTTTTTTCAAGCCGTGAGTCTTTAACATTTCCTCTTGAAGTCCTCTGTACACTATACGTCACTGTCTCTTATCTAATCTGAGCAGTATATGTTTATTCCTATCTTGTTTCGCTTTAGGTTTCCTGAGACGGAACGGAAACAACTGGCTGAAACATTCTTATTGCCATAATATCACATTTCAATGGCTCTAATTAAAGCTGTATTGTTTTTAAGGGTGATTTTATTTATTTTATTTCTTTCTTTTTTCGCGGTTTGAAAAAACAAACAAACAATAACGCAATTTTAATAATAATAGACAAAACGGCTCGGTTCATCCTTTTTGTGATTCGAAAATACTGGTGGTGAGAAAGTAAAGTGCTGGTCTAGTCCTAAACAATTCACTGAAGATCTTATGGGCCGCATTAACAGAGATTATTAAGTATGTAACTTTTCTTTAGACAAATTTCTAGTCTTAAAATCTGCATTAACCTCTCACCACTATGTTATCAGCAGCTTTAGGTTTACTGCTGATGAGAAAATGGTTAAGTATAAGACCAATTTCGGGAGTTTACGATGGATTTTAAGACTAGAAATCTGTCTCAGTAAAAGTTACATACTTGATCATCTTTGTTAACAAGATCCCAATTTCTATAGCATAAAATAGTACAAAGTCCAGCCATAAATATTCTGACCTCCATAAACCCTTCCCAATGTCAATAAAAGCATCCCATCACATCCAAAAAATCTCGTAATAAAAACCCGTCTATATACCTCCACTCCAACCAGTTCCATTTATTACTACTGATATCCCTCACTCTTATACTTACTATAACTACTTGTAAGACTCGCTCCTTCACTTCCTACTTCCTTCTAACCATAACTATAAGCTGAGCAAACACTAACACCTCCACAATTACCCGTAGTCCATAGACCATCACTCGACGCAACTCAAGTACACATAATCACACCCTTTGTACAGAGACCACACCCTCACACCCTCATTCACTCACACTCACACGTTGCCAATCTCTTCCAGTACGCACCACGACTCCTCCCGTTGATCGTTACGCAAATACTCCTACAGGCAGACTTAAATAGCCTTCCTTTACACAACACAGGAGACGCACCAAGCACCATTGTTATGTTCTATACTTGACTCTTCACGATGCCTGTGGTTATCGTCGCCATGACTTGGAGGAGCAGTAAGAGGAGAAGGTAGTGAAGAAGGTGAAAACAACGGCCATGACCACGACGACAAAGATGATGAAGAAATTAAAGTGAAATGAATAATGATATTAGTGATGTTGATGATAATGGTAGAGATAATAATGATGATGATGATGATAACAATAATAATAATGATAATAATAATAATAATAATAAAAATAATAATAATAATAATAATAATAATAATAATAATAATAATAATAATAATAATAATAATAATAATAATAAGAAGAAGAAGAAGAAGAAGAAGAAGAAGAAGAAAAAGATAAAGATAAAGAAGATGAAGAGGAAGAAAAGCAACAACAACAACAACAAAGAATAGTAATAACAACAACAAATGAAATAAATATAAGTAAAACAGATAAAAGAATAAATATGAAAAAAGGAAATTAAGAAACAACAAAAACCAAAACAAGAAATGAAAGAAAACATGAATAAGAGAAAAAAGAAAAGCTAGGAAATTAAAGGAAGTTATGAAAGAACAACAACAACAAAAACAACAACAACAACCTCTAATGAGAATTACTGAGAACACCCAAGGCTGCATTTATGATCCCAGTGACAGTTTAATCTGTGGCTTTTAAAAATAATTAAAGAATGAAGACCATATTGTAAAAATTTAGTAAACATACATCCATTATTCGTATTTCCCTATATTATGCTACAGTGATCTTAATAATACACAGAAGAATAAGCAGTAGCATTGACACTCACAGTACACTCACCACTCCCTCACACCGCGTGACCGCCACTCCTCTCTCTCTAATGGCGCGTGACGGGAAGAGAGGGAAGAGTGAAATCAACTGCTCTATTTACGAAATGATAAGGACCCTGGTGATGGTGATGGACTCTCTCTCTCTCTCTCTCTCTCTCTCTCTCTCTCTCTCTCTCTGTAATCCTATATACAATAATGAGTGCTTTTGGTCTGTATGGAGCGCAAAGTAATAAAAAATTACTCAAGATAGATAATGGTATTGATTATCATTGTTACCATTATTATTATTATTATTATTATCATCATCATCATCATCATCATCATTATTAATCAAATAAGTGTTATCATCATTATAGTTATCTACCATTCTCTCCATCTCCTCTTCGTCATTACCACAGCGGTCTTCCTCCGCGGGGCGTGAATGGAGGGCTGGAGAGACGCGGGTCTCGTCCTTCGACACTGGGCGGCCTCTCTCGGCCCGAGGCTCGCCTGACGTCACCGAGGGGCGTCCCGTCACAGTATAATAAGGCGCCACAACCCTCCTGGTCATCACTTGGGATCTTCTTCAGCCGCCCTCAACATGACACTCAAGGTAGTGCACAACACCCTCCCGCGTCTTGCCGCTCTCACTCACTCACTCCGCCACCTGATCACTCGTATTACGAGTATTTGTCAACATTCTACTATTCTGTACTTTTCAGAGTACACTCATTTTCTTTATTGTGGACACATTGTTACTGTATAACACAGTATCATAAATCTGTAAAGATATATAAATGAATTGAATGGTATAAATGTGAAGTAGAGGCGCTTCATTCTGGTGACGAGGAAAAGAGATTGGACATCACAGTGGCAAGTGAAAAAAAGAGTAGTTTACAGTTTGGAGGCACAGAGCAATGCATGATTCTCTGTCCACCACTTCAGTACTTGGTGAATGTGATTAATCAAATCATGTTGGGCATCAGTGACATGCGAAAGGGAAGCATAAATAAGACACAGTGTGTGTGTGTGTGTGTGTGTGTGTGTGTGTGTGTGGGTGGGTGGGTGGATGGATAGGTGGGTGGGTGGGTGTGCGTGGGCTCAAACCAAATGTAACGACATCAACTCTCCCTCCTTCAGGTTGTCCTGCTGTCCGCCTTCGTGGCCGCCACTGTAGCTCGCCCCGACACACCAAGGCCGTCTTATAACCCTCCTGCTCCTTCTTACAACGCGCCAGCACCCTCCTATAACGCACCCGCCCCTGAAGTGAGTAGCCTTCACTGAAGGATTGAGCAGTCGCTGACTCCCTCGTCCTCAGGTTTGTGCCGCGAACACCTTCGCTACAACCTTCTTTCCTCCTCAGGCGCCGCCCAAGTACGACTACAACTACGCCGTCAAGGACGAGTACTCCGGCAACGACTTCGGTGCCCAGGAGGCGCGCGACGGCTACGACACTCAGGGATCCTACTACGTGCTGCTGCCCGACGGCCGCCTGCAGAAGGTCACCTACAACGTCAACGGCGACTCAGGCTTCGTGGCCGAGGTGACCTACGAGGGCGAGGCCCAATACCCCCAGGAGAGCTACGCCCCCGCCCCCAAGCCCTCCTACGGTCCCGCCCCAGCCCCCTCCTACAAGCCAGCACCAACCCCACCAGCCTACCAGTGATCACCTGACAAAAGCCAATGAGAGTGATCCCTCACTATTTATTGCCATAAATGTCTCCTACACGAATAAAACTATATGATTTATAATCTAAACTTTTCATGTCATGAACAACGCTCATGATTTATAACCTAAACTTTTCATGTCATGAACAACACTCATCAATCAGATAAAAAGGAAGAAAGATCAATAAGTTTAAAATCTCATTTTGGAAAACAACAGGTCCTCTTGACAACTGAACAAGGTTGAGAAGTGTTGCTAATTGGGTAGAAGGTGAGTTTTGTTTAGAATGAAGGGACAGAAGCACCTGATGAAGGAACACAGGCAGTTGTAAACTGTTTAACTTGTTGGTGAACCCAACACTGAGTAAAATGGATGCAAGTGTTGCTGCTGTTTGTATGAAACAGTGCATAAGTTAAAACAATTTGAAAAATCGGAAAAAATAACTGATGTTTTCCTAGAAAAAAAAAAAACGGGGGGAGGGCGGGGGGATGTTATAAAATCAAAATGTTTGAGATAAAAAAAAAATTGTCCATTTTGAAAAATCACACATATACACACACACACGTGCGTGCTCACGCGCCGCGTAGTGTAGTGGTTAGCACCCTTGGCTCACAACCGAGAGGGCCCAAGTTCGAATCCCAGACGCGACGAGACAAATGGGCAAGCCCCTTAATGTGTATCTAGCCCCTGTTCACCCACACAGCAGCAGCAGCAGCAAGTAGGTACACGATGTAACTCGAGGGGTTGTGGCCTCGCTGTCCCGGTGTGTAGTGTGTGATGTGGTTTCAGCCCTACCCGAAGATTGGTCTATGAGCTCTGAGCTCGCTACGTAGGGAAAGGCTGGCTGGAACACCAGCAGGAGACCGTGACAGTGAATTACACACACACACACACACACACCTAAAGATTAAAAGAAGGGCAAGATAAGTGTTCATAAAGAAATAATTGATGAACAATGTTGTTCTTTAAGATGATAATAATAATAATAATAATAATAATAATAAAAAAAAATAATAATAACCAATGATAATAATAATAATAATAATAACAATAATAATAATAATAATAATAATAATAATAATAATAATAATAATAATAATAATAATAATAATAATAATAAAAATAATAATAATAATAATAATAATAATAATAATAATAATAATAATAATAATAATAATAATAAACATGATAATGGCAATAACAAAAGGTTTTCTGAATGAGACAGAAGAGGCTAGTGAACTCTTACAGGACGTAGAGAATATTTAATTTCCTGTGAACACCAATCAATGAACAGTAGTAGTAGTAATAGTAGTAGTAGTAGTAGTAGTAG
>CM035209.1:1244643-1255208 GCA_020233015.1 Callinectes sapidus | reverse complement strand
GAGAGAGAGAGAGAGAGAGAGAGAGAGAGTTACATATCAATACATATCAGTCAATTTGCACACACACACACACACACACACACACACACTAGTCATGGAAGCATAAACCTGAAGTGAACACATCATAGAAAACGTGAAGAAGAAAACGGAGGAGGAAGAAGTGGCGGCGGTGGAGGTGGTGAGGGAGAGGTTGTGGTGGTGGTGGTGGTGGTGGTGGTGTGGGAGGCAAGGTGTGGCCTACGCTGTCTGTGATGATGTGTTTGGTAATAACGTGCCTTTCACTTATTTTCACTTTCAATGCATTTTTTGTGGATTTGAAAGTGTAAAATTTGGCAAGATTGATTAAACATTCCTGGTGTTTTTGGTGCATCTTGTTTTCTTCCAATTGTTTACTGTTGTTTTTATGTCATTAAATGGTATATATTACAAATACATTGCAGTACTTTGGCGAATGAAATGAATAATTAATAAGTGATGAATAGCTCTTACGTCTCTGGAAAAGGGAGGAAGAGGACAGAATAATATAGTATAACTGTAGGATTTAGCTAAGGTTAAATTTTGTGTAATATAAAAGATGTTAGGATTATATAGTGTAAGAGAAAAGTACAACACGATATAACGCTTATATATGAGAGTAGAATATAATAGTGTCAGAGAATAGATGACAGTAAGGTTAAGTTAAGAAATGTTATGAAGAAAGTACGGAAAGAAAGATGTTAGGATGTTAGTATTTTGAAGTGTGAGTGTAAAGTTAACGGGATAATATGTGAGTTTTGTATGAAATTTAATTATCTTAGTGTTAAAGTGTCATAATTTGATGCTAATATACAAAGAATTGAAGCCAAATTTAGATATTTGTTTATTATTGATGTGCTTTATTCAACTGTGGGTGAATGCGGCGCCTTGTGTAAACTCAGTGAATCAATTAATCAATAGAGTAATTAATCACCCAATCAGTCAATTAATCATCCAGTCCAACAATCATTCCATTTGTTATTTAAGCTGCCAGAATAATGAAAGTATCCTTAAAAAAATAATATTATATTTCACTTATTCTTGCCAAACGATCACTTAAATCATGAGAACATACTTTGGATCATAAACATAAAGATTAAATAAGAGTACTTTAATATTCCTCATTAATTTAGCATTATGATCATATATAAAAAAATCTGCAGCCTTTACTGAAACCTGTTACACTATCACTGGAACCATGAAAACTGTAATGATAACCACATGACACCTAAAATATCACTAGAATCTATAATAAAAAAGACCAAAAAACGACAAGAAAGTCTACTCTTCCACCAATAAGAAAAAAAATCAACAAAACCTTGAAGATTCTCGTAATATCTACCAGCCTGTGAGAATTACAATCAAGATGAGACGCTGAAACATTTTAAGGCCGCTCTCCAAGGTTCAACGCGGCTCGTGTTGCGGTGTTTGGAGTGTTACATTGCCCGGGGCGGCTCTTCACACCCCGACAGTGGGACTCGTGGCTGCTGGCGTCTCTTCTTGTACTGCGTCATTACTGTGCTCAGAATGTGTGTGTGTGTGTGTGTGTGTGTGTGTGTGTGTGTGTGTGTGTGTGTGTGTGTGAAAGCCTGAAAGCTGCTGAACTTCACGTAACTAACTCAAGGCGTCGTTTTTTACTTGTGATTGGTATTGTTTAGGTGTGTTGTGGATGTCTTTGCTTGTATGTGTTTCTCGGGGTTTTTTATCATCTTTTTTATTTAAACACTGTTTTTTTAATGGGATTTATGGGCTAAAGGAGACGACCTAATGGAGACCTCCTATCTGAAAGCCCACTCACTTTGGAACCGTTACCCCGAGTGGACGCCCAATCTCCACTCAGACCGTAGCCAGGATTCGAACCCATGCGCTCGGGGATCCCAAGGCACCCAGAGCTTTGGTTTCATTTGCTTGATTTACTGTTTGTGTAGTATCATTATCATCGTCATCATTATCCTTTTTATCATCATCATCATCACTCATTATCATCATCACCGTCATCATCATGAACACCAGTATCAGCAGCAGGACCATTATTATTATTATTATTATTATTATTATTATTATTATTATTATTATTATTATTATTATTGTTATTATTATTATTATTATCATCATTATTATTATTATCATAATTATTATCACCATTGCTGTTACTAGTAGTACTGAGGCTACTGCTGCTGTTACTACTACTATTACTATAAATAGTCATAGTAGTAGTAGCAGTAATAGTACTAGTAATAGTAGATGACATTGTGCTGTGTCCTTGGTGTCGTTAACTTCCACATTGAGTAGTTTTCCTTCGAGTCACATCGCAGACTCATCTTGGAAATGTTCGGAAATGACACCATTCTTTTCCTCTGATACTTATTGAGGCGATGACAAGCAGACAAGCACAGTGAGCGACAGCCAGAGGCACGTTCCCTCACTGGCCGGTCAGGGTCATTGCCTCCCAGTGATGAATGACGGACGTACCTCTGTAACTTAACACTGACAATGAAAATCTCGGTAGAACAGGCAAGTAAAGAGAAGACGCGAGTAATATGTGGTTAAGATGATGCCGGATCGAGAAGGACTTAAAGAATGTTTATGAATGCGGTAGAAGAATACATGTTTGTTGTGAAAGGAACTGCACAAAAAGTTATTGAGGCAGACTTGTCAGGTTGTGCACAGTCATTAGCTGCGGTTGACGAGAAACCACCACCAACCTCACCAAGTAACTGCCGAACTCAGGTCATCACAACGACGAGCCAACCACTTTTATTGGAGGCACCCAATCCCAATCCCGGTCCCTTCTATAGCGGGTGTGATTCAACTAGTGTGTATAGGAATGCTGAGAGGGGATGAGGTTGCTGGCGATAGATTTACTTGGCCAAAGAAACAAAGAAACACGCAGGGTGAGATGGCATGCTTGTAAAGGGTGTGATTTAGATGGTCCTGGAATGTTAAGGAGAGACGATGTGGAAGATTGACAGGAAAATGGAGATTTATTCCGACTATGGCTAATTTGGATGAGATTCGAACCATTGTATCAGGTGATTAATAATTACTTTTTTTTCTGATATTGAAAAATTGCTATCATATTGAAATCGATCATATACGAACACTATTTAATTTGATGCAATATAATTCGTATTTGTTGCATTTTGTTCCAGATATATGACACAATTGCAATCCTATATATATTCATGAACATCAATGAGACAAACAAAAAGCTCACTGCCGAATTCAGAGCAATAGCAACACACAGGGTCAAGCACTGTGTTGGGTTTTCACTTCGCCGCTGGCCTGCCTGGAGAGACTGTTGCGTCTTCTTTCCTACGTCACGGTGCGATGACGTGGAAACCTGCAGGCTGTCGTACATTTGAGCAGATTTACGTGCAAGGTGTCTGATGCCGTGGTTTCTTCTTTACCAATCCTCAAGTCGACGATTGATTAGCACTGTCCAGGGAGGGAATTACTGTAAGGTGACTCAACAGTGCCGTGAAGTGAAGTGTGTCAGGGAAGGGCAGTGTCCATTTTGGTGAGCAGAAGGATGATGTGTTTACTTACTTACTCCTCGAGAATCGGTGTAGGTGACTCAGTGGAAGGTTCTAGGTGTAGTGGTGATAGAAGGCATGATGTGTAAGGGTGAAGGGAAGGAAAAGGTGTGTGAAGCTATGAGGGAGTGGATAGAACAGTGATTACACTTAAAGAAATCACTGGCTAGGAGGTAAAAGATGAATTTGACTGGATCACCATGGTATTACACACACACACACACACACACACACACACACACACACACACACACACACACACACACACACACACACACACACACACACACACACCACTGTTTCACCTGGTTATTGAAAGGCCTAATTAACCTTGTTGTTGGTTATTTTAGTTTTCCTGCAACACTTTCTCTCCCCCATTCCCTAAATCTGTGATGGGGAGACACCACCACTTGTTGCACATCGCCTAGTGACTCACATGGAGAGGCGTGGCGGAGGTGGCGATGGAAAGGAAGACCTCCGCAAGGCAGGTCACTGGTATCAGGGAAACTCAGCGTCACATAACTTAAGCTTTATTTAATGTCTTCTCAGAGGGAAGTGAGGAACTAATGCACTGTACACATAAATAGCGGCGGTGTCCGTGTCTGACTGAATAAATAGTAGAGTCTCAGCCTGAGGAGGGCACGCCGTAGTCTGATGACGGGACGCCGTAGTCTGAGGAGGGCTGGCCGTAGGTGGAGGCGGGGGCGGCGTAGGTAGGGGCCGCCGTGGTGGTCTGTCCCTCGTAGGTGACCTCGGCCACGTAGCCGGTCTCGGCGCTGACGGTGTAGGTGACCACCTGCAGGCGGCCGTCGGGAAGCTGCACGTAGTAGGTGCCGCTCACGTCGTCCCCGTCACGGCGCTCTTGCTGCCCGAAGTTGGTGCCGAACTCGGCGTCGCTGACGACGTACTGGGTGTCGTACTGTGCGGGTCCCTGTGGGAGGGGAGGGAGGGGAGGGAGGTGGGTTAGTGTGGCAGGAACAGCAGCAGCAGCAAGGGGTGCAGCAATTGAGCAACAGCGCACGGCGACCTTACCTGGCGGGGCTCGTTGTAGGAGTAGCCGACATCTGAGGGAGTGTCGTAGGAGTAGCCGGCATCCTGAGAGGAGGAGGAGGAGGAGGAGGAGGAGGAGGAGGAGGGTCTAAACCCGCCGGAGCGAGCAGTGTTTGATGTGGAGGAGCTAAATGGAGCGTTGGTAGAGCGGGAGGCAGCGGCGGCACGTGATCGGGGCCCAAACAAGGGGGAGGGGGAAGTGGGGCCGTCGTAGGAGTGTTCAGGACGAGCCAGGGAGGCAGCCACCAGGGTGACGAGGAGGAATACCTGAGGGAGGACAGAAAAACTCCTGACTGTGAAGCTGAAGGTAACAGATCCCCGTGGTGTGGGAGTGGGGAGGCAGCACGGTGGTACGCGGAGGATACAGATGCGGTTGACCAAGAATACCTGTCCTGCCGCTTACACCTGTCTACCTCAAGGGCTCGTATGGTTGTTCATTAAAATCATAATTACTATTATTATTATTATTATTATTATTATTATTAATATTATTATTATTATTATTATTATTTTTTTTTTTTTTTTTAATTATTATTATTGTTGTTGTTGTTGTCTTGCTATTGTTATTTTTACTATTATTATCGAGATTATCATAATTACTATTATTGACATTATCTTCATTATTATTAATGCTGATCTTTACTAGTTTTGTTGATCTTAGTTGTTACACCACCACCACCACCACCATCACAAACTCGTACCACAAGGCAAACGAAAATAAGCCAGTGGAGAAAATGAATAGCAATATTGAGTCCAGCCGAGAAGGAATGAGTCAACTTTTTCAGTATATTTTCACTATAAGTGTCGCTAAGACAGTGGAGGTAGAGACGGTGCAGGTGTTGTTGGCAGTGGTGGCGGTGGAGGTACACCACGGTGATGTCTGAGAGTCACCTGAGCGTGCATGGCGGCTTGGCGTGGCGAGGAGTGTGACGGGGCAAGAGCTGCTGGAGCCCTTATACTCCTCCTGCAGGAAGCTCCTTGGCCATGGTGGAAGTGGCCCTCAGGTTCTCTCGGTGATACTCAGAAAAGGTGTTCAGATTCCTGAGGCGCATTAGGTGACTGGCGAAGCAGCGGCGGTGGTGGTGGTGATAATGACATTGTAACTGTGAAAGTCATGTGTTTTATATTACTTTATGTGTAACAGGTCACTGGAATAGATACACACACACACACACACACACACACACACACACACACACACACACACACATGTACAGGACTGCCACATGGCCAAATACTGCCCAGGTTTAAAATTGTTAATGCTGCCCCTTACACCCTAAGCATTCCATGGGCGAACGAAGGGAGCCCAACCAGCAACACACACACACACACACACACACACACACACACACACACACACACACACATACACACACACCGTATTGTAGTGGTCAGTATGCCCAGTATCTGCATTATTAAGCCCATCTGCCCCGCACCTTCGCTCATTTAAATTAAAATCCCTAATCGAAATGAAACTTTTTCTTAAGTGATTTACGGTTCCAGCGACTGATTAAGGAGACTTCTCCTCAATTAATAATAGAAGGAACACCCTTAAGAATACGACATCATTATCAACATCAGCCTCTCCATTATGAAATTAAAGGCATGTCTATCCTTCTTCCTTTTCACTTTTTCCTTACAAACTATACAAGATAATAAGGATAACACAGCAGCAACAGATCTTTTGTTCCATGATTTTCCAGTGGTGACGGTGGTGGTGGTGGTTGTGGTGGTGGCGTCCATCACACATCGCCTCCGTCCTTCCAGCGGTCACCGTCTGCTCTCATTCACACAACATTGTATTTTCTATTCTAAAAAAGGGGGAAAAAAATCTCCTCGTGATAAGCATACTTTCATTTTCTTGCCGCCTTCCGGAAGTGTCGGTCTGTAGGAGGTCAGTCCGCGCTGGAGGTCCCTTGAGTCTTTCCCCAGAGTGACCCTTGAGGACTCTCGTTGTGTTCGTGTTAACCCCTTCACTACTGGGACGCATTTTTATTACGAGTTATTGTTGTGATCAGATTTTTTTTTTATATTAGGAAAAGTCTATGGAAGTCAGAGGATAGATGATCAGTCTGTACTGTTTCAGTCCCGGCATGAATTTCCGAAGCTGTATAAAATCTCTAAATTATAAGTAGAATAAATATAAAAACGTCTTCCGGTATTGAAAGTTATTTAATCTTCATATTCATTTTTACTGTTTTAGTTTATTTTGCACCTTACATAGCATTTTCAGTAGTTCCTCGTGTATTTAACTAGCATCGACTGAATTGGTGAAGTGAAAGACGGAGAAATTACTGATATTCATGCGAGAGAGACGTGGAGTGACATGAGGGTGGACTGGGTGTGTATGGTAAGGATGTACTTCAATGCTAGGTAGGGTGTGTACGGGGTGTTATCAGATCGGTGCATTTATATTGGTTAAACTCACGGATAGAGATGATGAATGGAAGTAGATGGGGAAGTTTTATACAAGGACTACCACGTGTAGGAACTGACGGCTTCTTGCTGTTCCTCTATTTTTTATATATAAACTGATGTTATTACAGGAAAGAAAAATTATGTCATACTTTATCTCTCTTCAGTTGTCACTCTTCGTTAGTATTTCCTTTGGTAATGGAAGAGGAGGAAGAGGAGGAGGAGGAGGAGGAGGAGGAGGAGGAGGAGGAGGAGGAGGAAAGTCAGATATTTAGTATCATTCTTTGTTTTCTTCAACAATTTTCTTTTTCTTTTCCGTGTTTTTCATCTTTAATCATCGTTTTCATTTCTCGATTCCCGCGCATAATTGCCTGGTTCTCTCAATTTCATGCTCTGAAATATTCACAGCTCATGAATCACCTCTGCCAGAGTCGAGGTATCGGGACTCGGGACCCACGGAGTCTGCGCGGGGCTGCGGGGAGGAGTCAGTGTCCGCGTGGTGATGGCGCGCCGGTGGTAGACTGGAAGTGGCGTATGTGATAACTTTTCCTCATAAATAACTCGTGTGAAATACTTAACGTTCAGCGGTTTCCGAGTTGTGTCCCTTGTGGAGTGTCAGTTCGTTAGTACATCTCAAGAAGGAATATTTACCGCAGGTTAGTCTTTTGTCGTGGTGAAGATGAAAGTCATGGCCACCTAGAGCTTTGCTATAAGTACAGGAGAGTGAGAGGTGAGGAGGCGGGTGGGGGATTGGGTCCGGGGGAGGGATGGGCAGCATGTCATGATGCCAGACAGTGAATTGTTCTTATGGAAACTCAGTGTTACAGAACTTGAACTTTATTATCTTATTAGGGAAAGTGAGGAACTAATGCACTGTACACATAAATAGCGGCGGTGTCCGTGTCCGACTGAATAAATAGTAGAGTCTCAGCCTGAGGAGGGCACGCCGTAGTCTGATGACGGGACGCCGTAGTCTGAGGAGGGCTGGCCGTAGGTGGAGGCTGGGGCGGCGTAGGTCGGGGCCGCAGTGGTGGTCTGTCCCTCGTAGGTGACCTCGGCCACGTAGCCGGTCTCGGCGCTGACGGTGTAGGTGACCACCTGCAGGCGGCCGTCGGGAAGCTGCACGTAGTAGGTGCCGCTCACGTCGTCCCCGTCACGGCGCTCTTGCTGCCCGAAGTTGGTGCCGAACTCGGCGTCGCTGACGACGTACTGGGTGTCGTACTGTGCGGGTCCCTGTGGGAGGGGAGGGAGGGGAGGGAGGTGGGTTAGTGTGGCAGGAACAGCAGCAGCAGCAAGGGGTGCAGCAATTGAGCAACAGCGCACGGCGACCTTACCTGGCGGGGCTCGTTGTAGGAGTAGCCGACATCTGAGGGAGTGTCGTAGGAGTAGCCGGCATCCTGAGAGGAGGAGGAGGAGGAAGACGGGCGCGACGGTCTGGTAGGGCGGGAGGGAGAACTTCTGGAGGATGAGGGGCGAGATGGCCTAAACCCGCGTGAGGGAGCAGTGTTGGATGTGGCGGAGGGGAAGGAGGAAGCGACAGGTGAAGATGAAGAGAGGGCGGCAGGGTTGAAAGAGGAAGAGGAAAGGGATGAAGCCCTGTGGAGTGGAGACTGAGTGGCGGTGTGTGCAGGGGTGCCGTACAGATGTGAGGGTGTGGTGGGATGCGTAGGCGCGCCGTACAGGGGTGAGGGCGTGGTGGGATAGGCAGGGACGCCGTACAAATCTGGAGGAGAAGGCGGGGCGTCGTAGGTGTAGTCAGGGCGGGCGAGGGCGGCCGCCGCTAGGAGGAATACCAGAAGAGTCTGCCGGCGGGCGGTGAGAGAGAGAGTGAGTGAGTGGGAGGGTGACGGGCTATGCATTAGAAAATGTATATCGAATTTTGATTGATTACCTACATAATATTACTGTTATTATATGATGACTGTTTCTGTTGGCACTATATATCATTTGTCATGGCAGTATTAGTTGTGCAGTAGCAGTAGAAGCAATAGTATTAGTAACAATAGTACCGCAAGAGATGGATGACCATTTCTTTGTCATCACCACCACCATCACCCATCAACAACACAAACTGATCCTGAAACAATGATCATCCTTTGCATCAAACACACATATCACCGCTACACTCTGGTTGTTGCTTAGCCAATGTTATGTTAACTGTCTAAAGGTGTGCGTTACAGGGTACTATGAAACCCAGTAGAGTACTTCAGACGTGATTCTTATATTACGGAAATCGCCTCTTGGAGTATATTCCTGTTATCAATGTTGAATTACTCTTGGTTCTTTACACTATTGTATGTGACCCGTGCGGGAAAGGACTTGCATTGAACGATTTCTTGATTCCCTGATATACGCACGGCTCTCTTCTCGTAGGGATAGAACCGAGTGTTGTCTAGTGCCCTGTGTTGAGTGACTGCTGGTGAAGTGGTCGCCTTGATGGGTTCAGTCACTGTTCACGATAATTTTGTGAAGGGAGTTGGTCTGGTGCTGTTAGTCTTGTGGTGATGGTAGAAATAAGTCAGTTTAGATTTGCCTTGACTGTTTGTAGTGTTGTTTATTTTTGTGTGTTTATTTTCGTTTGTTTCTGTTCATTTCCGTCTATTTGTGTTTGTTTTGTGTTTGTCTTCGTCTATTTATGTTCATTTTGTGTTTATTTTTCTCTGTGTTTCCTCCTGTGTTGATTTTCTTGTTTATTTCCGTCTATTTGTGTTTGTTTCTGTCTATTTGTTTATTTCCGTCTATTTCCGTGTTTGTTTGTCTGTGAATCTTGGAGTCTTATTTGCATACGAGTCGATCAATTTGTCCGTCAGTCTGTCCATCGGTTTGTATCCACCTGCATTCCATACCTCCTCCCCCCCCCCCCTCTCTCTCTCTCTTTTTCTCTCTCTCAACCTCCCATTCCTCATATCCTATTCTTTCCCTTATCTTCTCCTCTCTTCCCTGTTCTCCTGTTCCCTCTTACCTTATACTCTTATCCTCTCTTCCCCTCCACTCCTGACAGCTTCCAAACATCTAAACCCTAAGAGCATCTGAACCAACACTGACGAACACAAATAACTGAGGCACAGTAAGCACTCAACACTTCCCCCTTTAGGCACTGCAGTATCACCTGTGCTTGCATGGTGCTGGGGGCGTCTGGGAGTCACTGGTGGCTTGCTGGAGCCTCCGTAGTCTTTATATTTCCGCTGGTGTCCTCCGTTGGTAAATTGAAGGTGAATTGGTGAAGTCTCCCCTTGCGCCTTCAGGAGAAAACCTGGCCTCTGCTTGCATTATGTTATGAAGAAGTGAATTTGCCTCAACTCGAAAATTATGGCGTGACTTTTCAGAATATGTAGCAGCAGGTGGTGGTGGTGGTGTTAGTGTAGGTCATTGTCACTGCATGAAGGGCTTCTGTGTGTGTGTGTGTGTGTATGTGTGTGTGTGTGTGTGTGTGTGTGTGTGTGTGTGTGTGTGTGTGTGTGTGTGTGTGTTCTCTCTCTCTCTCTCTCTCTCTCTCTCTCTCTCTCTCTCTCTCTCTCTCTCTCTCTCTCTCTCTCTCTCTCTCTTTCT
>CM035209.1:1183282-1205093 GCA_020233015.1 Callinectes sapidus | reverse complement strand
GAGAGAGAGATGAGAGAGATGAGAGAGAGAGAGAGAGAGAGAGAGAGAGAGAGAGAGAGAGAGAGAGAGAGACGTGTCGTAAGTCTAATAAATGAATGAGTAATTAGACAAATGTGTTTTCTTTCATTTGGTCTTTCAAACAATTGGCAAATTAACACTTTTACTGGAACAGATTTATTAGTAAACACCTCTTTAACACAATAAATACATAATATCATAAGGTCCAACTATTTAACTACCAATAAGTACATGCTTCGCTAGTTTCTCTCTTTCCCTACACAACACCCTCTCTTATGGGTTGCTGTTGAGAATTCCCCCTCAAAAGGCACTTTAACACGATTTCAAACAGCAGTTCATAAGTTTGGGTGTTCAGTAATCTATACTGGAACGATGTAACTACCAATAAGTACATGCTTCGCTCGTTTCTCTCTTCCCTCACACAACACCCTCTCTTATGGCTTGCTGTTGAGAATTCGATGCCAAAAGAAGCACGATTTCAAACAGCAGATCATAAGTTTGGGTGTTCAGTAACTTTTACTAGAACGATCTAACTACCATTAAATACATGCTTCGCTCGTTTATCTCTTTCCACACAACAACACCCTCTCTTATGGGTTGCTGTTGAGAATTCGATGCCTTAAACGCCTTAAACACGATTTCAAACAGCAGATCATAAGTTTGGGTGTTCAGTAACTTTTACTAGAACGATCTAACTACCATTAAATACATGCTTCGCTCGTTTCTCTCTTCCCTCACACAACACCCTCTCTTATGGGTTGCTGTTGAGAATTCCATGCCAGCAGACGCCTTAAACACGATTCAGACAGCAGATCATAAGTCTGGTTGTACTGCTGCCTTTACTGGAACTATCTAAATACCACTAAGTACATGCTTCGCTCGTTTCTCTCATCCCTCACACAACACCCTCTCTTATGGGTTGCTGTTGAGAATTCTCCCTCAAAAGGCACTTTAAACACCATTTCAAACAGCAGATCATAAGTTTGGGTGTTCAGTAACTTTTACTAGAACGATCTAACTACCATTAAATACATGCTTCGCTCGTTTCTCTCTTCTCTCACACAACAACACCCTCTCTTATGGGTTGCTGTTGAGAATTCGATGCCAAAAGAAGCACGATTTCAAACGGCAGATCATAAGTTTGGGTGTTCAGTAAGCTACACTGGAACGATCTAACTACCATTAAATACATGATTCGCTCGTTTCTGTCTTTCCACACAACAACACCCTCTCTTATGGATTGCTGTTGAGAATTCCCCCTCAAAAGGCACTTTAAACACGATTTCAAACAGCATATCATAAGTTTGGGTGTTCAGTAATCTTAACTAGAACGATCTAACTACCATTAAATACATGCTTCGCTCGTTTCTCTCTTCCCTCACACAACACCCTCTCTTATGGGTTGCTGTTGAGAATTCGATGCCTTACACGATTTCAAACAGCAGATCATAAGCTTGCGTATTGAATAATCTTTTTTTTCTGAACTATCTAGCTACTTATTACCTTATTCGCTTGTTTATCTCTTCTCAAACGCAACAACCGCTTTTATGAATTACTGTCGATGTTTTCTTGCTGATTCTCTCTCTCTCTCTCTCTCTCTCTCTCTCTCTCTCTTCACACCAAAACCAGTACAAAAAATTAAGAGTTTGGTCAATGAAATAAATCCAAATAATGAAATCATCCATTTATTATAAAAAAAAAGTAATGTCAGAGCAGGAAACCAAGAATATGTACACACACACACACACACACAAACACACACATACAACTTTGTTCCATTCCTGCTTCCAAGTAAAAATGAGACACTTTTAGACATAATTTTTGTTTACAGTTAAGTTTTCATTGATTCCCATTTCCATTAAATTTCCTCTCTCACTCTCTTACACACACACACACACACACACACACAGTAAAGAAAGACTTAGTATCTATATTCAAAAACACAAGTTTCTGAACCCAAACATAAATAGTTTACACACACAAAACACAAAATTATCACAAGTTACCGGAGAACAAATAAACTCAAAATAATAATAATAATAATAATAATAATAATAATAACAAAAATAAACCTGAATCACATAATAATAGGAAGATTTACAATCTATCAAAAAAGTCAGCAATATGTATTCCTTTTTGTTTTATATTCACCAAAAATATAAAACTTTTCATATACTAATAATCAATTTAGCACATTTACATAACTTTCATTATCATCATCATCAACATTTCTCTTGCTACTTTCTTACTCAAGTCACATGTTGTCCATTACAACTATTTAATTTTTTTCTATTTATATATATTTTTTTTTTCATTTTCCTATATGAATTAACTTTTACACATTAAGACTTTTCCCATTTTAATTTCTCACTTCAGTTTTCATCAATAAACATCAATTTCTCACTCAATAATTTATTTTCTCTAGGTACATCATTAACTTCAGTTCTAACCAGTATAAAGTCATTTCTTTATCTTTCATTACTGTTGTGTTCACTTTATACAACCTTTATACATTTCTTTTCAGTCTGCAGTTTATCATCATTGTCATGTGCTCTATTCTTATCAGTATTTCAATATAACAAAGACACACACACACACACTTGATTTTACAATCTTTCAATCAAACTCAAACACATTAAACAACCTTCAACATTAACTTCATTTCATACAAACTTACCATTAACTTGCTAACAATACATAACCACCTAATCACCTTTCTTCTTTCCAATCCTCATAACAAATATCACACTTACTACTCACAATCTTCATAGTCACCTAACCACTGTTGTTCCCTCATTTGTCACTATTTTAAACAATGATAACACAATTCTCCTATACGTTTTAGCTATTATAAGTAATTTTCTACTACATTTTATATTTGGCAGTGTTGAATGCTTTGTTTAGTGTGAGTGTGTGGCTCTCTCTCTCAAGCAAATCATGTTTTGAGTATATCATTTGCAAACGTCACTTCTTAATGTATCTGAATATTGTACTGCTTTATATTTGGAAACTGTATTAATGTATGTGTATGTATATGTGTATGTATGTATGTATGTATCTATGTGTGTGTGTGTGTGTCCTAATTTTGCGCAAGAATTTGTACCTTATCTACACCTCATTCAACCTTTTTAGTGTCTTTTTTGATATTTTAAGTGTTTTCCTAGATAATTGCTGCCCAGACAAGAAAACACACAAGGAACAAGGAACAGTATAAAAAAACAATCAAGAAAACATCCATTGATATACTAGAAACCTTAAAAACACCATTTCACACACACACACACACACATAGGTATTAGTTTCAGTCCTTCCCCAAGCCAGTCACCACTTTAATATATTTTCTACAAGCTAAGTCATTAAGGCTCAGAACTGCTGTATCCTATCAAGCCACCAGCACCTCTATCAACCATTATGGCACTCCGACCTTTGCTTCAGCTTTTGTACATATCATTACTTCTTTTTTCTCTTTTCTTTCTTTTTTTTTGTCATCTTTGTTAAGGCTTATTAGGGTAATTCTTTCAAATTCTTCAGTGTTCCATTTCTTTCAAACATTTTTCATCATATTTTCTCAGTTGTTCTTTGTTTTTATTTTTCTAAACTATAATACTTTTCAAATAATTTCCCTGTAAACTTCATATCACTTACTTATATTCTTTTTTCACTGCCACATTAATACTATTCCATTCACATCTTATTTTTTTACAATATGTTTTAAACCACCATTCTTTACTTTAAAAACACAATTCTTTTTAACTTCAGAACGTTCATCAGTATCTCTTCTTGTCTCCACTGAACACAATCAACAAACACATGAACTAACCCATCACCTCAAAACAACAGCCACAGTTCAACACCATTCTCTACACCACAGTAACACCGCCACTCACCACTCTCTTCTCTTCACCCTTGACCAATGAAACTAACACTAAGACAAGTCATTTCCCTAAGTCAATTTCTCCAGCAAAGCATCTTAGTAATCCTTTGAGCACTGAGTATAGTAACGTCACACCACCACTCCCATCACTGCAGTCACAAATGCGATAAAAGGACAACTCTTGCTTCATATTATCCATCAAATTAAGCCATTATCTATACTTGAATTCACTGTAGGTTACCACTTAAACACAAAAAGGGGGACAAAAAAGATACCCCTCACTTATTGCATATTCAGAAAAAAGATAACTAACTCTCATTTCACACCAATTTAACTCACACCTCAACCATTCACTTTAACTTATCTAAACACAATAAAAAAAGAAAAAACAAAAAAAAGTAACCTTCATATCAATCTACCCTCCCTCAAACTAGCAGGATGAGATGGGTGGTGATAAGGACAGAGAAACACAGAGGAGGTGTAAAGGAGGAGTAGGAGGGAGTGGGGGATTCAGGTATCAGCAGCCAGGTGTGTGAGGTAATGGTTGGTGATGAGGTTCAGTTCAGCCAATGCATAGTCGTGTGTGAGGGGAAGGCTGGAGAGTTGCTGGGAGAGGACCTGTGTGGCGTCCGTGCCCTCCCCCACCACGGCGCGTAGCACTCCCACCACCTTCTTGCTCATCTCAGACACACACAACCTGGAAAATGGTGCTGGATGTTATTTTTATTTCCTCTATTTATTTATCTATTTATTCATTTTTATTAAGACGGGGAAAAGTTAGTAACAAGAATCATTCACTAAAAGGCCCAGTTCCCCTAAATTTTTGTTCGTTAGATATGTTTCTTTAAATGTTTTTTCTCCTAACCCCTGCCGTACTGGGACACATTTTTACTGCAAGTTTTGGGTGTGATTAGGCGCTTTTTTTGACATTAGCAAAGGTCTATGGAGGTCAGAAGATCAATGGCTGGAGTCTATACTATTCTCACCCCAATATGAGTTTCTGAAGCTACAAAATCAACAAATAACAAGTAGAATAAAAATGAAAACGTATCCCAGTACTGAAGGGTTTATGGTCAGTGAAAGGACAACATGACTAAACAAAACGATAAGTGTTGGTGTCAATGATGAAACTTGTGAATATGTGCATATATGTGTGAATATTTAAATGTGTTCATCATGTTACCAAACCTAACCCAAATTTTCCACCCCCACCACCAGCACCACCACATTACCTATGCAAAGCGGTGCGACATTGAAGATTATTGAGACGCGAGCAGAGGGTGAGCAGGCGCGGTCGTAGCTGTTCCAGGAGGGCGGGGGTGGGGTGCTGTGAGGTGGTCATGTCACTCACCAAGGCATTCACTTCAAGGTAGTCAGAATACACACCCCCGCCTGCTGCCCACCCTGCCACCTCCTTGTGCTGCTCCCCTGCTCTGATCTGGTCCAGGTAACCAAGCAGGTATTTGTGGTCCTCTGTGTGTGAGAGAGAGAGGGAGAGGGAAGGGGGAGAGAGGGATGGTGAAAGATGATAGAGGGAAAGGGAGAGGAAAATAGGGAGGATAAGAAATTATATAAGAGAAGAGGCAGGGAAGAGGAGGAGAAAATGGATGAAAAGATAAAGAGGGAAGAAAAGAGAAAGAGAGAGGGGGGGAGAGAAGGAAAAGGAGGGACGGTGAAGGATAATAGAGGGAAAGAGGGGAAAAATAGGGAGGATAAAAATTATGAGAGAAGAGAAGAGGCAGGGAAGGAGGGAGGAGAAAATGGATGCAAAAGATAAGGAAGAGGAAAGAAAAGAGAGAGAAAAGATTAGCAAATAAAATAACCACCAATATACACACACACACACACACACACACACACACACACACACACACACATACACACAAATTGAGACACAAAGAAAAGAGAGAGAGAGAAAGAAAAAAAAGAAAAGAGACTATCAAAGGAAAATATCCACACACACACACACACACACACACACACACACACACACACACAAAGCTCACCGTTGATAATAGAGTTAGGTGCAATAGTATCCACAATAAGGGTGTGTGCGCCATTAAGGTCACCGGCCTTCAAGAGGTACCACGCCTCCTCATCCACCCTGCGGCAAGAAATTAATTAATGTGGTAACTGCGGTAGAGATGAATTAATGTGGTAACTGTGGTAAAAGAGATGAATCAATGTGGTAACTGCGGTAAAAGAGATGAATTAATGTGATAACTGTGGTAAAAGAGATGAATTAATGTGATAACTGCGGTAAAAGAGATGAATTAATATGGTAACTGTGGTAAAAGAGATGAATTAATGTGATAACTGTGGTAAAAGAGATGAATTAATGTGATAACTGTGGTAAAATGAGATGAATTAATGTGATAACTGAGGTAAATGAGATTAATTAATGTGATAACTGTGGTAAAATGAGATGAATTAATATGGTAACTGTGGTAAAAGAGATGAATTAATGTGGTAACTGTGGTAAAAGAGATGAATTAATGTGATAACTGAGGTAAATGAGATTAATTAATGTGATAACTGGTTTGTAGTGTGAAGAAAGAACTTATACTTGTTTTTTCTTTTGTTTTCCTACATAACTGATACTTAGAATAGGAGTAAATAAAAGCAAGATAAACTAATTAACCTAACCTAATGTAACACAAGACACATGTAACCTAAGAAAATAACAGAAATAAGGAATACATATAGAAAAACAATAAAAAGATAAATAATTAAATAAAAAAGAAAGATGCATAACTTACCAAAATAAGAAAAATAAGGAATATAAAAAAAGGGAAAATAAACAAAACAAGACACATAACATAACCTCAAAAAAAAGAGGAAAGAAAGAAACAAAAGAAAATAAATAAATAGTGGGAAAAGATGAATCAATAAATAAATAAGAATAAGCCAACCCTAACCTAACACAAAACCTAACCTCAGAAAAAAAAGAAAAAAAAAGAAAGATGGAAAGAAAGAAAGACTAAAATAAAGAAAACAAATACAAAAAAATTAATCCATAAATAAATCAAAATAAACAAATACATAAATAAAAACAAACCTAACCTAACCTCACCTCAAGAGAAAAAAAGAAAGATGGAAAGAAAGAAAGACTAAAATAAAAAAAACAATAGAAAAAAACTAATCAATAAATAAATAAAAACAAACCCTAACCTAACCTAACCTAACCTCAAAAAGAAAGAAAGAAAGATGGAAAGAAAGACTAAAATAAAGAAGAAGGGTAGAAAGAAACACTAAAATAAAATAAAAACAAATAGAAAAAACTAATCAATAAATAAAACAAAACAAACCCTAACCTAACGTTAAAAAAAATAAAAAAAGAAAGATGGAAAGAAAGAAAGACTAAAATAAAGAAGGGTAGAAAGAAACACTAAAATAAAAAAAACAAATAGAAAAAAAACTAATCAATAAATCAATCAAAACAAACCCTAACCTAACCTTAAAAAAAAGAAAGAAAGACTAAAATAAAGAAGGGTAGAAAGAAACACTAAAATCAAGAAAACAAATACAAATCAAAACAAACCCTAACCTAACCTAACCTAACCTAACACAAGACACCTACAAGCCAAGTGCCCGTGCTCTCGTTGCCTTGGCCTCGTGTATCCACTTCCTCGGCACTCTCAGCCTCTCCAGCACAAAGGCCTCTTGTCTGGCGTACTCCTCCCCCGCCGCCGCCGCCGCCTCCTCCTCCCTCACCCTGACGTGCCGCAGCAGTAACTCTCGTACCTCGTGTTTCCTTCTGTGGGGTGAGAGTGTTGCTGTAGTTCCTGTAATCTTAACTGGCACTTTTGTTTGAGATTGTACAGGAATTTTACTGTTGGTGTGTTTAAGGTTTTCTTTTTTTCTCTCTCTCTCTCTTTTTTTTTTTTTTTCAATCCTTTTCCTCTTTCTTTCTCTTTCTCTTCTTTCTCCTTCTCCCCCCTTTTTATATAATCCTTTTCCTCCTTCTTTCGCTTTCTCTTCCTCTCCTTCCTCCTTCTTTCTCTTCTTCCCCTTTTCCTCTTTCTCTTTCTCTTCTTCCTCCTCCTCCTTTTCCTCTTTCTCTTCTTCCTCTTCCTCCTCCTCCTTTACTTCTTTCTCTTTCTCTTCCTCCTCCTACTCCTTCTCCTCTTTCTCTTCCTCTTAAAATACAAAACAGAAAATCACACACATCCCTTCTCATCCTCTTCTTCTTCCTGCTCCTCCTCCTTTTCCTTTTTCTCTTTCTCTTCCTCTTTAAAAAAATCACATTCATTCTCTTCCTCTTCCTCCTCCATTTCCTCTTTCCCTTTCTCTTCCTCTTAAAAAAAAAATCACATTCATTCTCTTCCTCTTCTTCCTCCTCTCCTCCTCCTTTTTCTCTTTCCCTTCCTCCTCTTCCTCTTAAAAAAAAAATAAATAAATAAAAAGGAAATTACACACACATCCCTTTATCTAACTTCACTGTCCTTACCTGTCATGGTCTGAGAGGTGGAGCAGTGCAAACACAGCCCAGTGCCAGTGCCCAGCTGCCTCCAGGAGTGCCGCCATACTGAGGTGCAGGCTGGCACTGTGGTAGTCTGACAGGTGGTGGTAACTCAGGCTCTCCAAGATTTGCCACATTAACCAGCTGTGGCGGAGGTGGTAAGGAAGGAAGTAAGGAAGTGTTTATTGCCGTTATAATACAGTAAGAAAATATTCCCATTCTATGCAAACTTGTTATTGGCTAAGTCTGTCAAGCTAAAGGTTCCCGACACTTTTTTTAATGATAATTTTTCTTTAAGGTTGTAGATATTAGTGGTGTTGTGTGGTGGTGGTATTGTGGTAGAGATGATTAGCGAGGTTTTCAAGAGTCTTTCCAGTTAATAATGCAGAAATCTTGTCACTCTGCCTCTAAAACCATTAAAACACCCTTGAAAAACTTGTGTACATTTAAATCAAGCCTTGTGAAATAGTGGAAGTGAAGTGAAGCCTTTTGAAATAGAAGTGAAGTAGAGAAGAGTCCAAGAACACAAGACCAATAAATAATTCAGTGTACACCACCCACCTGATGGCCACATTGAGGGGGTCAGGGGTGGCTGTGGCAGGGTTCAGCAGCGCCTCCAGAGGGTGGCTGGGGTCAGTGAACAGCTTCATCAGGTGGTAACACATGTCGTGGCTCACTGCAATAAGGTAAGGGGTGGTGTTAGGTTAGGTTAGGTAAGGTTTAAGTTAGGTAAGGTAAGATTAAGTGACATAAATTAAGGTAAGGTAAAATTAGGTTAGTTTAAGTACAGTAAGGTAAGGCAAAACAAGGCAATGAAGAAGAGGAGGAGGAGGAGGAGGAGAACAAAGACAACGACCAACAATCCTCATCTCTTCATCTCTAATACTGAAAAACATAACACATCACAATTAAAACACAATACAAAAAACACCTCAAATCTTACAAGTAGGAAAGAGACCCAGAAGGAACCACCAGCCCCCCTCACTGCCTCACCTTTCATGTTGTTCCTAAGGGCATGAGTGGCAAGGTAGGGTGGCAGGGGAGGATTGCAGTACCCTGTGGAGTTCTTATCCAGTCCTGTTGCCTTGTCATACTCCTCCAGGGCCTCTGCTAGTGTGGCGGTGGCTGGACAAACGTACCTGAAGGAATATGTAATGGTGAAGGGTCAGGAATGTTAAAAGAAAGGGAAAATAGGAATAGTGCCAAGAATGTAAGGAAAACAAAGAACATGGGAAAAAAGGGAAAAAAAGGAAAAAATAAGATAAAAAACATAATAGAAAGAATGTGTAGTTGTGAGTGAAATGAAGTGGTTAGGAATATCAAAAGGCGAAAGAGAAAATGGGAACAATGCCCCCCAAAATGAAGGAAAACAAAGAACATGGAAAAAGAAGGAAAAAAGTAAAATAAAAAACATAATAGAAAGAATATGTAGTTGTGAGTGAAATTAAGTGGTTAGGAATATCAAAAGGCGAAAGAGAAAATGGGAACAATGCCCCCCAAAATGAAGGAAAACAAAGAACATGAACAAAATGAAAAAAATAAAATAAAAAACAAGAGTAGAGAGAATATAATGTAGTAAGTGAGTGTCAGATTAAGTGGTCAGGAATATTTAGAGAAAGGGAAAATAGGAACAGTGCTAAGAAAGTAAAGGAAAAACAAAGAACATGGAAAAAGAAGGAAAAAATGAGAAAAAAACATAAAAGAATGGAAAGAATATGTAGTGGTAAGTGAGTGAGATTAAGTGGTTAGGAATATCAAAAGGGGAATGAGAAAATAGGAACAGTGCTAAGAAAATGAAGGAAAACAAAGAACATGAAAAAAAAACAAGAGAAAAACATAGAGTAGAAAGAAATCAAAAGTAACACAGTGACAACACACCAGCGACACTCACCACAGATGGGCAAGAAAATAATGGAAAACAAAGAACATGAAAAAGAAAATAAAAAAAGAAGAGAAAAAAAACTGAATAGAAAGAAATAAAAAATAACACAGATGGGCAAAAAGTTCAGAAAAACATAAACAAATAACATAAACAAAAGTAAAAAGAAAAAAAAACAGTAGAAATAAATAAAAAGTAACACAAAGACAACAAAACCAAACAAACACACCCGCAACACTCACCAAAGAAGGACAAGAACATGCACTAAAACAAAGAACATAAACAAAAGTAAAAACAAGAAAAAAAAACAGTAGAAAGAAATCAAAAGTAACACAAAAAAAACAGAATAAAAACAAATCAAAACTAACACAAAGACAACAAAACAAAACAAACACTACCGCAACACTCACCACAGATGCAAGGCCAGAGCACGCCGCCAGTCCAGACCAGTGCAGGTGTTAAGGGGTGTATGTGTGGCCTGATGGGTGGCCGCCCCCGCCAGGAGGGTGAAAAGGGTGAGGCGGGTGGGGGACATGAAGGCGTCGGTGCCACCCTCGGCCCAGTTAGCGAGCTGCTCTGCCATTATCTGCCGGGGGAAGTCCTCACCCATACACGCCTGGGCCAGAAGTAGTGCCAGGTGGTGGTCTCCTGCCGGGGTAAGGGGGGGTGGTTAGGGGTTGGTAGTGGTGGTGTTGGTGGTTGTAAAGGTGTTTTGGTGGTGGTGATGGTGGTGGTTGTATAGGTGTTTTGGTGGTGGTGGTGGTGGTGGTTGTAAAGGTGTTTTGGTGGTGGTGGTGATGGTGGTGATTGTAAAGTACGTCTCAAGGAAATTTAAAGGATATTATGGTGTTTCTGAGATGGATAGCAGATGAAAAGGAAGGTTATTAGTAGTCTTTCATCTATTTTTTTTCCTTTTCCTTCTCTAATTTCTCTCCTCCTCCTCCTCCTCCTCTACCACACCCATATTTGTAAGAAAACTCAGATAACAGAAGTTAATACACACACACACACACACACACAGATGGATAGATAATTCATTGACCACAGTTTGCTATACAACTTGACAAAAATTAAACAGAAACTAAAAACAAACATACAAAATACAACCAGTCCATAAATTTCAAACTTAGACCCATAATAAAATCGATGCCAAAATTAAGACAAAAACAACAAAAAATCTTAACAATTCATACAAACTTACAAAACAAAATTAATGCTAAAATTAAGACAAAAACAACAAAAAATCTTAACAATTCATACAAACTTACAAAACAAAATCAATGCTAAAATTAAGACAAAAACAAAAAAATCTTAACAATTCATACAACCTTACAAAACAAATTCAAACAAAAATCCGGAATAAAACACAAACACACACTCACCTTTATCCTGCGCCAACACACAAGCTTGGGAGACCTGTCTGGCGGAGAGGTGGGCCAGGATAGCCTCCAGGTACCCCTCCTCCCCCCCGTCCGGCCCCAGCGCTCCTGACACCTCCCTCACCACCGCCTCTTGACTCACTGACTCCAGCCACTGACTCACAGCCTCCACCCGCGCCCGAGACACGCTGTATTCACTCTCTCCGTCTGTTAATAAAAGATGTCAGTGTTCAGAAATGCTTTGCTCTCTCACTACAACTATTATTCTAAGGCAACAGATATGATTAGTGGTGTTTTCAAGGGTGTTTCTCCAGTTAATGGTGTAGAAGTCATGTCAGTTTGTCTCTATAATTGTAAAAATGGCATAAAAACTTGTGTATATTTAAATAGTCTTCTGAAATAGTGAAGGGAGAGAATACCAAGTGATTAAGAATATGAGCCTAAAATGATTGGGGTTAAAGTGTGTTTGTGAATAATAACAACAAACAGGTAAATAAAACAAATTAAAAAAAAAAAAAAAAATCAAACAAAAACACACACCAATTTCCAAGAAGTAGAAAACCAGACATAGAAAACAATAAACAACAAATAAATAAAACAAACAAATAAAAAAAGGAAAATCAAACAAAAACACACACCAATTTCCAAGAAGTAGAAAACCAGACATAAAAAACAATAAACATCAAATAAATAAAACAAACAAATAAAAAACTGAAAACCAAACACACACACACACACACACACACACACACACGCACACACACACACACACACCAGTTTCCGGGGAGTAGAAATCAAGACGTCCCCACAGCGCCACACACAGGTTAAGGATCTCCTCCAGGGCGGGCTCTTGGTAGGAGTGGAGGGTGGCAGTGTCGGCCAGATGGTGTAGGAGTTCCACATCCTTAAGGGGCCTGAAGGATGGGCAGGATGGGGAGGAGGAAGAGGAGGAGGAGGAGGGGTCAGAAATATCCTCCATTTCCTCGGCGCTCTCTAGGATGCTGTGTTCCAGGACGCACGCCAGGCACTCCTCCACCAGGGCCTGTGTAGGATGTAGGATGTGAGATGTAGGATGTAAGGTATAGAATGTAGGATAAAGGGATATATTTTGAACTAATGCTTTTCAATATTACTGCTGGGATGTAGGATGCAAGGATGCTTTTCAATATTACTGCTAAGATGTAGGATGTAAGGATATAGAATGTAGGATAAGGGGATATATTCAGAACTAATGCTTTTCAATATTACTGCTGGGATGTAGGATGCAAGGATGCTTTTCAATATTACTGTTGGGATGTAGGATGTAAGGATATAGAATGTAGGATAAGGGGATATATCCAGAACTAATGCTTTTCAATATTACTGCTGGGATGTAGGATGTAAGGATGTAGGATAAGAAAATGTGTATTCTGAACTAATGGTTTTCAATATTACTGCTAGAATGTAGGATGTAAGGATGTAGGATAAGGATATATATTCAGAACTAATGCTTTTCAATATTACTGCTGGGATGTAGGATGAAAGATGTAGGATAAGGGGATATATTCAGAACTAATGCTTTACAATATTACTGCTAGAATGTAGGATGCAAGGATGTAGGATAAGAAAATGTGTATTCTGAACTAATGCTTTTCACTACTACTGCTGGGATGTAGGATGTAAGGATGTAGGATAAGAAAATGTGTATTCTGAACTAATGCTTTTCACTACTATTGCTAGAATGTAGGATGTAAGGATGTAGGATAAGAAAATGTATTCAGAACTAATGTTTTTTCACTACTACTGCTGGGATGTAGGATGAAGGATGTAGGATATAAGATCAGGAGGTGTTTTTGGAATCACTGTTCTTCGATATTACTACTTTTTGAGGGTGTAGTTGGAGTGCCAAGGGTTTTTAAGGGTGTTTCAAAGGTTCTTGTGACAGATTAACAAGATTTATCCATTATCAAGAGAAGTAGGATTTTTTAGAGTGTTTCAAAGGTTCTAGTGACAGATTAATATTGTTTTTGTATTAGTAATAAGAGAAACAGGTTCTTAATTGTGTTTCAAAGGTTCTAGTGATAGAGTAAGATTGATTTCATATTATTAAGAGGATAAGTAAGTTTTTAAGGGTGTTTTAAAGATTCTAGTGATAGATTAATAGGGTTTTTTATATTATCAAGAGGACAAAGTATGTTTTTAAGGGTGTTTCAAAGGTTTTAGTGATAGATTAATAGGGTTTTCATATTAGTAACCAGAGGAACAGGTTTTTTAATTGTTTTGATGGTTTTAGAGACAAGACTTATTTATTAGTTAGTATGGAGCAGTTGTGGTGGTGGTGGTGGTGGTGGTGGTGTAGTGTTGTTAGGACAATGGGGGGTGTTGAGTGGAGTATCAAAGGACAGATTGGTGTTGCTGGACACTAACCGAGATGGTGCCGCGGTCTGGCTGGACGGTGTGGAGTTGCTCCATCAACACCTTGTACCTGAAACAACACCAACAACAACACCCTCATTACCAATGCAAACACACACACACACATAAAAAATAAATAAATAAATAAATAAGAAATAAATAGATAAAATTAAATAAATACATGAATAAATAATAATATTGAATAAGTAAAAAAATGAATAGATAAATAAATATAAATAAATAAGAAACAAATGAAGATTAAATAAATTAGATAAAAATACAACAACAGGCAGAATAACAACAAACTAAGAGTGTCACCAATATATACACCAAACCCTCTTACACACACACACACACACAAAAGTAAACAAACAAATAAATATAACCCCCATAAAACAACAAATAAACCCACATCCTTAACTAATCCCATCATTTCATACACACCTTGGCCCTTCCCTTCCCTTCGCCATTTTGGGCTGAGTGGCGAGGGACCCAACAAACAGAAACGAGGGAGGAGGTGACAGCTGGGACGGCATACTCTCCTCCTCCTCCTCCGTGGCCCCCTCTTGGTCCAGTGCCAGCGTGGGGCCAGTGTGTGCCAGCGTCCAGCCAGGCCCCCACCCCACCCTGAAGGAACGCCCCATAAATGCTCCCATGTCGGCCACGCAATTGTGTATGCCGCGCAGGAGGGAGGTGGCCATGGGGATGTGTGTGGCCTGGTGCTGCGGTGGGACGTGGCCCAGCTCCTGCCCCTCGTCCCGGCCACTGGGCAGCAGCTGGTACTCTGTGCGGGGCTCGTGTAGTTTGGGCTCCTCGCGAATGGCAGCTGGTCAAGAAAGTGTTGGTGAAGTGGATGGGTTGGGTTAGGTTAGGTTAGGTTAGGTTAGTTTAAATTAGGTTAGGTTAGTTTAAATTAGATTAGGTTACTTTAGCTTGGATTAGGTTAGGTAATGATGATGTAAAATAACAACTGGTGAGGAAAAATGAGAAAAATGCTAGTGAAATGAATGAGTTAGTTACCTTTACACAAATTAACTTCCACTTAACCTATGCAATATTTAAGTGATCATGTTACAAAAGAATTCATTACATACATAATTACATACATTACATACATAATTCATTACATACATAATTACATACAAAACATAAATATTCGTGAAATTAACATTCTTATCTTTTTATCTAATTTATACAACGAAACCTTTCTACATGAATTCAAAACCACCAATCTGAAAAACCCACCCATTTGAGAGCCATTACCCAGAGTGGAAGCCCGCCCAACCTGTCCTCTGAACCCAAGCCAATCCTCCACCTACCAGTCTTTGGCGATGGTGGTCTGAGTGATGACGGCTGCACACCCACCCTTGCCTTCCCCTCACTCTGGGATGGGCTGGACACTCTGCTTACACTCACATCACCAGACACCATCCTCCTCTTGCTCACCACTGACAAGAAAATTAATACACTCACTTTTTTTTCCTTTTTTTTTATGTTGATGGGGAGAATTGGGTGAAGGGTAATTAAAGTGAGGAAAATGAGGCCCACTTACATGCCAGTCCCCAAGCTGGTCCGAGAGTTGGCTAATAGAATTGGGTGTCGTAATATTTTTCACTTCGTTGAGTTTATGTCATAGAAAGATGGAGTTTGGGTTAAATTAATTCAGGTTAACCCCTTCAGTACTGGGATGCATTTTCTTATCTATTCTGCCTATTTGTTGAATCTACACAACTTCAGAAACTCATGTAGGGATTAAAATATTACAGACTCTGGCCATTAATCTTCTGACCTCCACAGACCCTTCCTAACACCAATAAAACCATCAAAATCACACCCAAAACACACGGTAAAAATGCATCCCAGTAATGAAGGTCAAGCTAAACCTAACCTAAACCCACAGCCCTATACCACTTACCTTTTGGAAACTGAGGGGTAGGTGTACTTTCTCTGGTCATGGTGATGTAAGACTGTACTTCCCTTCCTATCACCATGTCCTCCTCCTCTTCCTCCTCCTCATCTCGCCCACCAAACATCTGCATCTTGGCGAGCTGCACTGTTCTTGGCACCACACGGGACACCACAGTCAGACGCTCAGCACTCGGGGACAAAATACTCATGGCCGCACTTTCCTCTGTTTGGGGGGTGCCATATTAGGTTAGGTTAGGTTAGGTGTGGTGGTGAGGGATGTGAGTGTGGTAGTGTGGTGGTGTGATAAACAATACTAATATTATAACATCTTGTGTACTGCATTCCACTAATACAAATATCAACATGAATAGCACGTAACATCAGAAAAAAGAATGAAGTTGCAAGAGGCTGTTTGACCGATTAATGGCAGTCCCTATGTGAACTATTTCCTATTTCCACCAATCATCCTCACCCATAAAACTGTCCAGTCCTCTCTTAAAACCTCCCCACTGCCTCACCACTCACAATATCGCAGCATAGTGGTGTGCAGTGTAACTTTACTTGAAACGTCACACAAATCAGTACTTTTTCTCTATCTTGTATCACACTCTTAAACATCAACCACCTTAACACACCAGCTGGCCAGACCCTCAATAAATTGCATAGTGGTGTGTGGTGTAACTTTACTTAAAACGTCACACAAATCAGTACTTTTCTCTATCTTTTATCACACTCTTAAACATCAACCACCTTCAATACACCACCTTGCCAACCCCTTAACACACCAGCTGGCCAACCCTTAACACACCAGCTAGCCAACCCCTTAACACACCAGCTGGCCAGACCCTTGCATCACCCACCTGGTTCCCTCGCCACAGAGTCCAGCAAGTCATCCTCCGCCACCTGAGAGTCCTGTAGAGCTGACTCAAGGAACCTGGTCTGTGGCGGCTGCTGGGAGGGGTGGGACATGTATATTAAGGATGGGAGATAGGGAGGATAGAAAGGAGAGGGGGGGAAGAATAGAAGGGAGAAGGAGATTTGGATGAAGGAAGGGATAGGAGGAGGAGGAGGGAAGGGATGAGATGAGGAGGATGGAAGGATAGAAGGAAAGGAGGAAGAAGGAGATAGGAAGGTTGGAAGGAAATCAAAGGAGGAAGGAAGGATAGAAGGGAAGGGAAGAAATAGGGAAGATTGAAAGAAAGGAGAGGGAGGAGGAAGGAAAGAATGAAGGTGAAAGGGAAAATGGAAAGAAAGAAAGGAGAGGAGGAAGGGAGGGAAGAAAGGAGAGAGAGAGAGAGAGAGAGAGAGAGAGAGAGAGAGAGAGAGAGAGAGAGAGAGAGAGAGAGAGAGAGAGAGAGAGAGAGAGAGAAAGGAAACAAGGAGGGAAGATGGAAAGAAACAAGGAAGGGAGGTAAAAATAGTAGTAGTTTAAGAAGTAGGAAAAGTAGAACAAAAAAGAAAAGCAAGAAAAATGAAAACAAACAAAAAAAAACAAATATATCAACACCAAGAATAAAAATCACCCAATATTTACAACACCCCCACAAAACAAAAAACACACAAACAAACAAACAAACAAACACCAAAGACTTACAGCTTGCGAGAGAGCCGGGGTGGTGGTGGTGGTGGTGGTGTAGCTGAGGGAGAACTGAGGGGGGGAGGTGAGGGCGGTGGAGGGGGGTCCTGCGTTCTTGTGGGGTAGAGCGAGGGGCAGCAGGGAGGAGGGGGTGGTGGTGGCGGTGGTCTGGGGGGGCAGCAGGGCATCGGGGGGGGCGGTCTGCTGCTGCTGCTGCTGCTGCTTGGGGGGGACGGCCACCATGTCCTCCTCATCGTTGTCGTCTTGTAAGCCGTATTTTGAAAAGTGGCTCACCTGAAATTTAAAAACCATCCTCTAGTTTTTTTTTTTTTTTCCCTTTTTTTTATTTTGTAGTGTTTGTTTTCTTCTCTCTCTCTCTCTCTGTAATATGTATCCCAATCTATATCAATTTTGAAAACATTAATCACACACCCTTTCTCTTTCTCTCTCTCTCTCTCTCTCTCTTCAATAAATAATAATCAACAACTTCAACCCTTTAGTAACAATCATCTTTATTTTCTCCTCCCATATCCAAACCACAAATTTTCAACACAGTAATCCATTAACCCCTTCAGTACTGGGACACATTTTTATCACAAGTTTTGGGTGTGATTAGACGCTTTTATTGACATTAACAAAGGTCTATGGAGGTCAGAAGATTAATGGCCAGAGTCTGTACAATTTTAATCTCTGACATGAGTTATTGAAGCTGTAGAAAATTGACAAATAATAAGCAGAATAAATACAATATGGAAAAATGCATCCCAGTACTGAAGGGGATTAAAGAGTAACACACATTTAGTTTTTAGTTTTTCTCTCTCTCTCTCTCTCTTTCTCTCTCATCCACCATAAGCTATACAAATTTTGCTGATAAAAACAACACAGAATAAAAAGAGTGAAATGAATTGAAGTTAGAGCCAATGGTTCCTACAAAGAGTGTGTTTGTTTGTCTGTTTGTCTGTTCCAGGTACAAGCAAGACCAGATGTTATGTAAGATTCTGTGCTCATTTCCACTGTTAACTCAAGTCCTCTTACATGTTGAGAATTTATTACTGTATTTTGAGTGATAAACAGAAAATCAGGACTTAAAATGGGAAGATTCTTAGACGTTGAGAATTTATTAATGTATTCTATTGGGATAAAAAGCAAATCAAGACTTAAAATGGAAAAATTCTTACACGCTGAGATTTATTAATGTATTTTATTGTGATGGAGAGAAAATTGGGACTTTAAATGGAAAAATTCTTAGACCGAGAATTTATTAATGTATTTTGAGTGATAGAGACAAAAAATCAGGGCTTAAAATGGGAAAATTCTAACATATTGAGAATTTATTATTGTTTTGAGTGATAGACGGCAAATTGTGGCTTTAAATGGGAGAAGTTTTAGACCGAGAATTTATTAACATATTTTATTGTGATTGAGAGGAGGTCAAGACTTAAAATGGAAAAGAATTGTAGACACAGTGAAAATAAAGGACAGCGTTACATTACTTCTGATCCCTGTCTTCTGAAATGCCTTGCTCTCTCACCACCACAACTTTCCTGAGGCTCCAGTTAAAAATACTCCTTTTTTCTAAGACCTTTTATGGTTCTGGTTATACACTAGCAATGGTTCTATGTTATGAAGGAGAAACTATCATGAAAACCTAGTTAGATCTCGGTGGCCTTTGAAAATAGTCACAATGAGAGAGGAAAGTGTTAAAGATTGTCGTTGAATGTAAGTACAGCTTTGGTTTGTATTTAGAAATGCTTTGCTCTTCACCACGACTGTTTTTCAAGAGTGTTTCTCCAGTTAATAATGTAAAAATTTCAACACTCTGCCACTAGAACCGTAAAAACACCCTTAAAAACACTTTGCTCTCTCACCAAGACTGTTTTTCAAGACCACCAAGATGATTAGTAGGGTTTTCAAGAGTGTTTCTCCAGTTAATAATGTAGAAATCTTCTCACTGTGCCTCTAGAACTGTAAAAACACCCTTGAAAACACTCTAATCTCTCATGAAGACAATTTTTCAAGACCAATGAGATGATTAGCGTGGTTTTCAAGAGTGTTTCTCCAGTTAGTGATGCAAAAATCTTCTCACTCTGCCTCTAGAACCATAAAAACGCCCTTGAAAACGCTCTAGTCTCTCACCATGACAATTTTCCAAGACCACTGAGATGATTAGCAGTGTTTTCAAGAGTGTTTCTCCAGTTAGTGATGCAAAAATCTCATCATTGCCTCTAGAACCACAAAAAAACTTAAAAACTCGTGGCAACTGAAATAAAGCCTTTTGAAAGAGTGGAAGTGAAGCACAGAAGTGTATAAGAAAATGAACTACGTATTGTATTCTGTGATGGGCGACTGAAACATTACTTCAGTACACACCTTTATTTCTACATGCATGAAACTCACCACCCACCCACACTCTGCCCAGTACAGAGAACGCAGGAAATTCACAAGATTGTCAGTAGATTCAAAGGATGACAGAGTGAAGGGGAGATATACAAGTAAGTACAGATTGTTACTCCTCTGACCTCCATTTTTCTTCTGTTTTTTTATGTCAGCAGTGAAATTTGGCTAAGAGCAACAAAAAAGGCCTACTCATTTGCCAGTTCCCAAGCAGGTCTGTTAGCGAAAAAGAACGGGATAAATGTATTGAAACGTCTCTCTCTCTCTCTCTCTCTCTCTACAATAAATTCAGGTCATAAAATGGAAATATAGAAACAGTTAGGGAGTTCCAGAGTTTGTGTATATTGAGCCAAGGCCAGTGAAGAGCAACCACCCACACTTGTCATTAGTTAGAGATGTATAAAGACATAATCTTCATCTAATAATCTCAATACACCAGTGTCCATATAACAAAGATTCTTAAGTGTGTAATTTTTTTCTTGGATGATTATTCAAGTCTTAAAATTCATCCTAACCTGAAATTGTTATACTTTTAGTCATTATCTCATCAACAGCTTCAAATTTACTGGTGTTGAGATAATGGCAACACCAATTTCACAAATTTGGATTTTAAGACTAGAAATTCGTCTTAACAAAAAATTACGGACTTAAAAAATCTGTTAATATTGACCCTGGTTTGTAAATATAATAAAAATACATTTCGATCGTAATACGCACAATATGCATGTGTATACGAGATAACGTCATACAAAAATACATACCAATCTGATATACACCAATTATCCCCACTACCTTCCTTAAGACTAACCATACAAGCACTTACGATGCTAAATAGGAATCCTGTTACACTCCACACTGACCAAATGATTGATAGTACAAGGTAACACAGGCACTCAATAATAGTCTAATAATACACACACATATACATACACACATACAACTTGCAGGAACAGATCATTTTCTTTATAGGTATTTTATTAGTCTATCAACGCACACACACACACACACACACACACATACAGATTGCAGGACTGACTGATATCATATTTGTTGTCTTCTTAGTTCTCCTTCAGTCCTGCTTCCTGCTACTTCCTGCTGTCTCCTGCTGCTCTTCTATACCCCCCCACCCTCCCCCCTTACTGAGCTTCTGAGGGGGGGGAGATTAATACTTTAATTTTGTCTCTCGTGATTGAAGAGTGACATCGGTGTTCAAATTAGGTCTTTTTGTTGTTGTTGTTGTTGTTGATTCAAATTTTGTCTTGTTTCCGTTGCTGATCCAATAATGATGACAGCAACACTCAAATTTTGTCTTTTTTTGTTGCCGATTCCATAATTACGACAAAAACACTCAAATTTTGTCTTGCTCCTGTTGCTGATTCAATGATGATGACAGAAACATTCAAATTTTGTCTTGCTCTTCATTCAATAGTGATGACAGCAATACTCAAAATTTTGCCTCATTTTTCTATTCAAGTGATGACGAAAACATTCAAATTTTGTCATGTTTCTGTCCTGACATGAGTGTTGCAGCGGTGAGTGTGTTTCTCTACAGCACAGCAGGAATGACAGCAGCAGCAGCAGTAGTAGTAGTGGTGGTGGTGAAGGTGGTGGTTGCATTCTAGCCAGGTGGTGTTAACGTATGTTCAGAAACGCTTTGCTCTCTTACCGTCACTGCTTTCCAAAGGCTCTAGTTGAAGGTGGTCATATTTGAAGGGTATTTTTTATAGTTCTGGTGATGGATTTCTCATTAGTTAAAAGGAGAAACAGTCTTGAAAACTTGGCTTGTTGTCTCTGTTGCCTTGGAAGATTGTTGTGATGGGAGAGTAACATGTTTATGAATACAGACATAGGCTTGAACACTGCCTGGCTGGTACAACACACACACACACACACACACACACACATACCTGTTCCTTATATTAGTTTA
>CM035209.1:1125782-1178282 GCA_020233015.1 Callinectes sapidus | reverse complement strand
GAGAAAAGACGTTTTTTTTGGTGTGTTTATGTGTATATGTATAAATGAGGATTCTGAAATATAAATGGATGAAAAGAATCAAAGGAAGAAAAAAGGAAGAGGATGAGGAGGAAGAAGAGAGTAAGCATTCAAAAAAAATAAATAAGTAAATAAATATAAAAAGAAAGGAAGAATGAAGGAGACATGAAATGCATAAAGAAAAACTTTTTAAAAACCCTCGTAAACATGGAAAATCTTAAAAAACATCAAAAACATCAAAACTGCCTTTGCAAACCCCTTAAAACATCATCAAAAATATCAAAACACCTCAATAAAACCAAAAATAACATGAAAAACTCTTCAAAACCAATAAAAACATGAAAAACCCCTTTAAAAACAAAATTTAAAAAACCTCAAACCCCCCAAAATCACCCCTAACCTAATGTAACCTAACCTAATGTTAACCAACCTTTGCAGGTAGGCCATGCAAAAACGTCTTTCAAAAACCCTAAAACCACCTTCGAAAATGTTTAAAACTGCCAAAAAAACACCCCTAACCTAACCTAACCTAACGAAATCTAACGTCCCATTACAAGTGTCCCAGTGGTCCAACCTGGTGGTTTTCACAGCGAGCAAAAAACATGAAAAACCTTAAGAAAAAACCTTAAACTCCCTAAAAACACCCTTAAAACCCCTATAAACAACCTTAAAATTACCCCCCAAAAAACACCCCTAGCCTAACATTACTTAACGAAACATAACGTCCCTTTACATGTCTCCAAGTGTTACAACTTGGTAGTGTTCAAAGAGAGCAAAAAACATGAAAGCCGTAAGAAACAACATTAAACACCCTAAAAGCACCCTTAAAAAGTTTTTTTTTTTTTTTTTTTTTTTTTGAGGGGTGACGTGTGTGTGTGCGTGTTAGGTTTTCTTCTTTTTTTTTTTTGCTTGTTTGTGTGTGTACATGTCTTTTTATTTTTTGTGTGTGTTTTTAATGTTTTTTTGAAGTTTAATGGTGTTTGGAATGAGTTTTTTGTGTTAGTGTCTTTACTTATTTTTTTGTGTTTTTTGAGGGGCACTATGAGTGTGCGTGTGTGTGTGTGTGTGTGTGTGTGTGTGGTTGTTTGTTTGTTTTTTTTTCTTTTTTTGTATTTTTTCGAAGTCTTTTCATGTTTAATGTCTGAAAAACTTATGAAAAAGATTTTTAAAAATCCTCATAAATGTGTAAAACCTTAAAAAACATCAAAAACAAGAAAACCACCTTTGCAAACCCCTTAAAAACATCATCAAAATCATGAAAATATCTTAATCAAACCTCAAATAACATGAAAACTCTTAAAAACCAATACAAACATGAAAAACACCTTTAAAAAACTATAAAAAAATCCCTAAAACCCCCCAAAATCACCCCTAACCTAATGTAACCTAACCTAATGTTAACCAACCTCTGCAGGTAGGCCATGCAAAAACATCTCCTAAAAACCCTAAAACCACCTTCAAAAACCTTAAGAACTGCCAAAAAAACACCCCTACGCTAACCTAACCTAACGAAATCTAACGTCCCATTACAAGTGTCCCAGTGGTCCAACCTGGTGGTTTTCACAGCGAGCAAAAAACATGAAAAACCTTAAGAAAAAACCTTAAACTCCCTAAAAACACCCTTAAAACCCCTATAAACAACCTTAAAATTACCCCAAAAAAACACCCCTAACCTAACATAACCTAAAGAAACTTAATGTCCCTTTACACGTCTCCCACTGTTACAACTTGGTAGTGTTCAGAGAGAGCAAAAAACAAGAAAGCCTTAAGAAACAACCTTAAACACCCTAAAAACACCCTTAAAAACCCCAAAAGCAACCTTAAAAACAACCCCCCAACACATCCCCTAACCTAACCTAAACCTGAAAAAACGTCAAAAACATTAAAACCGCCTTTGCAAACCGCTTAAAACATCATCAAAAATATGGAAACACCTTAACAAAACCTGAAATCACATGAAAACTCTTAAAAACCAATACAAACATGAAAAACCCCTTTAAAAACAAAAAAAACCTTAAACCCCCCAAATCACCCCTAAGGAGGAGGAGGAGGAGGAGGAGGAGAAGGAGGAAAGAGTAAACATTAAAAAAAACAATAAAAATAAATAAACATAAGAAAAGGAAGGAGGAGGAGGAGGAGGAGGAGGAGAAGGAAGAGGAGGAGGAAAGAGTAAACATTAAAACAAAACGATAAAAATACATAAATATAAGAAAAGGAAGGAGGAGGAGGAAAGAGTGAGCATTCAAAAAAGTAAAAAGACGAACAAATAAAATAAAAATAAAAAAGGAAGAAAGAGGGGGAGGAGAAGAAAAAAGAAAGAAAGAAAGGTGGCAAAAAAAGAGTATCGATATTCCTTACTTTTGGTTGTTCTGTTTGTTGACTGAATAAAGAAAAAGAAAGAAAGAAAGGAGGAGGTAAAAAAGAGTATCGATATTCCTTACTTTTGGTTGTTTTGTTTGTTGACCAAATAAAGAAAAAGTAAGAAAGAAAGGAGGCAAAAAAAAGAGTAGTGAAATTCCTTACTTTTTGTTGTTTTGCTTGTTGACCGAATAAAGAAAAAGTAAGAAAGAAAGGAGGCAAAAAAAAGAGTAGTGAAATTCCTTACTTTTGGTTGTTTTGTTTGTTGACCAAATAAAGAAAAAGTAAGAAAGGAGGAGGTAAAAAAAGAGTATCGATATTCCTTACTTTTGGTTGTTCTGTTTGTTGACCGAATAAAGAAAAAGAAAGGAGGTAAAAAAAGTAAGAAAAGGAAGGAGGAGGAGGAAAGAGTGAGCATTCAAAAAAATAAAAAGACAAATATATATAACAAAAAAAAGGAAGAAGAAGGAGGAGGAGGAAGAAGAAGGAAAAGAAAGAAAGAAAGGAGGTAAAAAAAAAAAGGAACAAGAAGGAGGAGGAAAAAGAGAAGAATAAAGAAAGAAAGAAAGGAGGTAAAAAAAAAAAAGGAAGAAGAAGGAGGAAAAAGAGAAGAATAAAGAAAAAGAAAGGAGGAGGAAAAAAAGAGTATCGATATTCCTTACTTTTGGTTGTTTTGCTTGTTGACCGGCTTGGGCTTGGGTTTGTTGCTGGTGACGAGGGACGGGGACAGCACATAGGTGGGCTTCAGGTTAGAGTTCAGCTTGGACACCTGGTCGCCGCTGGATGGACTGCCTGACTTACCTGCAGCGGCAATGTCAAGAAATAAATAAATAGATAAATAAATAGATCAATAACTAAAACTTACAATACATAACTAATACAACAAATATATGAGTGACTAATAAATAAATAGAAAAAAAGTAAATACAGTAAATAAATGAATAGATAAAAAAAATGTACAAATATATTCATAAACATATAATTAAGTACAACATAAAAATAAATAGATAAATAACTAAATAGAATAAATAAAATAACACATACAAGAAATAAATATAAATAACTAAATATAAAATACAAATAAATAAAAAAAACTCCTGGACCCTTGAATTAATGATAAATAAACAAATGAATAAACAAATAAAATAAATAAAAAAAACTCTTGGACTCTTAGGGGTTAGTACCAAATAAACAAACAAACAAACAAACAAATCAAATCAATAACAAAATATAAAAAAGTCAAATAAAAAAAAGGAAATAAAAACTACAACAACTATCACCACCACCACCACCACCACCACAACAAAAAATTACCTGACGAAGCCTTGCCATCCACTAAGTCAAAGATGGGCTTCTCCGTCATGGCCTTCACCAGCTTGCCCAGGTCAGGGAAGAGAGTGCCGGCACCCCCTCCCCCCCCACCGCCGCCCAGCAGGTTCTGTTGCGTCATGCCAAACCCTGCGGAACGACGACAATATATTACCTACACTTCCTCACTAGAAATTCAATGGTTAGACTCGGTATAGGGGAAAAAATAGGAAAATAGGGAAAAATAGGAAACTGATAAATATAATGATAGTAAGATGAGAAAATTAATTAGATAGGAAGGAGCAAATAATATAACAAGAGATAAGGAATTGGATAGTTTGATTGAATACAGAAGAAATAGGGATTCAATATAGGGAAAAAATATGAAACTGATAAATATAACGATAGTAAGATGAGAAATTAGACAGGAAGGAGCAAATAATATAACAAGAGATAAGAAATTAGATAGTTTGATTGAATACAGAAATAGGGATTCAATATAGGAAAAAAATATGAAAATGATAAATATAACGACAGTAAGATGAGAAATTAGATAATAGGGAAAGGATCAAATAATAATAACCACAGTAAGATGAGAAATTAGATAGGAATGAGCAAATAATATAACAAGAGATGAGAAATTAGATAGTTTGTTTAAATATAGAAATAGGAAAGACAAATATAACAAGATCAGGAATAAGGAAGAGATAAATAATATAACCCTAATGAGATGAGAAATAGAGAAAGCAACAAACAATATAACAAGAGATAAGAAATTAGATACTTTGATTGAATACAGAAATAGGGAAAGACAAATATACCAACAATGAGATCAGAAATAAGGAAGAGGTAAATAATATAACCTAACCTAACCTAACCTAACCTAACCCTCACACACACACTTTTTTACACCCTAAACCCAAAATAGCCCCTGAAAAAAAATAAATACAATAAAATACCACACATTTTCCTAACATAATCTAACCTAACAATCTAACTTAACTTTTTATCTTTTTTACTTAACCTAACCAACTTTTTACTTCTTTTACCGCCCCTCAAAAAAATAAACATAATAAAATACCACACATTCTCCTAACATAATCTAACCTAACATGATCTAACTTAACTTTACTTCTTTTTCCTAACCTAACCTAACCTTTTCCTTTACTTTACCTAACCTAACCTAACTTTTTCATTTATTTTACACGAAACACCCCCTCCTCCTTCCTTGCCTGTGTTGATTCCAGTGCCACCAATGCCCAGGGTGTTGGAGGGCAGCGAGGGGGTGTTGAGGAAGTTGGGGCCACCAGTATTAGTGCCAAAAGTAGTGCCAATGTTGGGAGAGCCAAAGAAGGGTATAGTGCCACCTGGTTTCTGCTGGTTGTTGTTCTGGCCAAAGAGACTGGTGTTGCCGGTGTCTGTTGGGGAATAATGGTGATGATAATAATGATGGTGATGATGATGGTGAAAATAATAATGATAATGATGAAAATAATAATTTTAATAATGATAATGATGATAATGATGACGATGAAAATAATAGTTTTGTGGCAAGAAAAAAAAGACAAATCACACACACACACAAAAAAAATAAGAATAAAAAAAAAAATATATTGAAATCTAAACAAACAACAAAAAACAAACGCAGCCACACTTACTGAAGGTGGAAGTAGAGAACAGACCAGTGCCTTTATTCTGTCCGTGGTTACCGAAAAGGCCACCCCCCGTCGAGGCACTGGGGGTGGTGCCAAAGGGAGGCACTGTGGAGGTGGTGCCAAACCCAGTGCCAAGGGGTTGCGTTATGCCGGCTGGCTTGTTGGTGAAGAGGCCGCCTCCCGTGTTAGGGGTGGAGAGGAACGCGGAGGTGCCTGGCTTGTTCTGAGTGCCAAATAGGCCACCCGTGTTCTGTTGGGGTGGAAATAATGATAAATTGAAGAAAATAGGGTGCCAAAATTAAAAACCGAAGATAAAATGCTCAAAATTAAATAGCCCCTCAAAAATTAAAGAAAAATGCTTGTAATAGACCAGCGGTGTTCTGTTAGGGTGGAAATAATGATAAATTGAAGAAAATAGGGTGCCAAAATTAAAAACCAAAGATAAAATGCTCAAAATTAAATAGCCCCCCCAAAAAATAAAGAAAAATGCTTATAACAGACCACCGGTGTTCTGTTGGGGTGGAAATAATAAGAAATTGAAGAAAAAATGGCATCAAAATTAAAAAATGGAGATAAAATGCTCAAAATTGAAAGAAAAACTCAAAATTAAAAAGCCCCCCAAATTTAAAGAAAAATGCTTATAATAGACCAGCGGTGTTCTGTTGGGGAGGAAATAATGATAAATTGAGGAAAAAAAGGCGTCAAAAATTAAAAACAAAGATAAAATGCTCAAAAAAGAGAAAAAAAAACCTAAAAAATTAAAAGAACAAATGCTAATAATGAAAAATAAACCTGAAAATTTTTTTTTTTAATAAATAAAACAATAGATATAAAAAATTACATCACCAAACCACAAAACAGGAAACAAAAATAAAAGAAACAAGGAAAATATAAAAAAAAGACAATAAACAAAGAAAACCTAAAAAAGACAAACCAAAAATATACACAAAATTTTTTAAAAAACTCAAAAACAAACATTTTAAAAAACACCCCCCCAAAGAAAAGGCCTAAAACCACCACCAAACACCTAACCCAGCCAACACACACACACACACACACACACACACCTGTTGCTGCGTGTTCTGCCCCAGCTGGAAACCCTGCATGGCGAACGACGGCTGCTGCTGCTGCTGTGCCGTGGTGCCAAAGAGAGAGGGAGTGGTGGTCGCTGTGCTCCCAAAATTGAACCCTGTTGCTTTGGGCTGCTGCTGCGTCTGGCCGAAGGAGAACCCGGTGCTGGTGGTGCTGGGCTGCCCGAACGCTGGTGTCACATTGCTGGCACCGAACAGGCCCCCCCCGCTGGTAGTGCCAAAACCTGCTGTAGTAAGTGAATGGTGGTGAGGAAGATTAAAAAAAACTATAAAAAATCAATGAAAAGTCAAAATAGAATAAATAAATATATAAGGAAATGGTGGTGAGTGAGAAGTGGTGATGAGAATGTTGTGGGAAATAGTGGTGAGTGATGGTGGTGAGGAAGATACAAAAAAAACTATAAAAAATCAATAAAAAGTCAAAATAGAATAAATAAATATATAAGGAAATGGTGGTGAGTGAATGTGAGTGAAGAAGAAGAGAGAAAGACAGAATAAAAAACAGAATAAAATCAAATAAAAACAACACTTACTAGCAGTCGAAGTGGTGCCAAACAGCGACTTATTTTCTGGAGCCTTAGAGCCGAAAAGTGAAGTGCCAGTACTGCCGCTAAACAGACCCCCAGAGGAAGGTGTGGCCTGGGGTTGGGTCTGGCCAAAGCCCCCCAGAGCCCCAGCCTGCCCCGGCCCCTTGCGATTGGCCAGATAATCCTCCACGCGCAGCTCCTCCATTGATTTGTTCTCGTATTCCTGTAGGTTAGGAATAAATGTTAGGTTAGGGTAGGTTAGGAATAAATGTTAGGTTAGGTTAGGTTAGGTTAGGTTAGGTTAGGCTAGGTTAGGTTAGGTTAGATTAGGTTAGGTTAGGTTAGGTTAGGTTAGGGATAAAGACAAGAAAAAGAAAGACAAGTAAAAGAAAGAAAGAAAAGAAAGAAAGAAAGAAAGAAAGAAGAAAAAAGAAAAAAGAAAAAAGAAAAAAGGAAAAAGAAAGAAAAGAAAAAGAAAGACAAGAAAAAACTAAATAAATATATAGGTAATCTATGAAAAATAAAAACAATACAAAAACAAGGTGAGATAAGAAAGGTTAATTTTAGTAAGTTAGGTTAGGTTAGGGATAAAGAAAAACAAGAAAAAACTAAATAAATATATCAGTAATCAATAAAAATAAAAAAAAATTTTAAAAGTGAGATACGAAAGGTTAATTATAGTATAATAAAAAATCAATAGAAAATGATAGTTAAAAAACAAGGTTAGGTTAGATCAGAGTACATTAGGGTAAAAGAAAAACATATTCCATTACAAGAAGAAAACAACAACAAAACCTATAAAAAATCAATACAAAATAAAAAACACAAGGAAATAAAAAAAAAAAACACCCCTCATCCCTTCCTAAGACTGACCTTCATGGCGGTGATGACCTCAATCCGCGTCCTGATGTTTGTGGAGACACCGTTGCGGGTCATGGTGTCGCTGCCCGTCACCGGCTCATACTTGACGGTGGTGCCACTCACTGCCGCACCGCCTGCCGCACCAAACCCTGACACACACACGCGAACACACAGATATGGATGAGAAGAGTGTTAGGTTAGGTTAGACACACACACACGCACGCACACACAGACAGACAAGAGTGTTGGGTTAGGTTAGATTAAGAGACACAGATGCTCAGACATGAAAAATAATAAATAAAATAAATAAATGGAACAACTTCACCTAACCTAACAAAACAACAAACAACAAAGAGAAACAAAAAAAATATAAATAATAAAACCAACACCATTAATAACAAAAAATGACAAAAAAATGAAATAAACACCATTAAACAGCAAAAAAGAAAAAAAAAATGACAAAAAGAAACAAAACAATAAAACCAATACTAACAACAAAAAAGACAAAAAATAAATAAATGAATAAATAAAACAAAAACTTAAACCTAACCTAATAACCACACAGAATAATAATAATAAAAAAAAGTTAAAAAGACGAAGAAAAAAAAAAGGTTAACATCAAAATTAAAAGATACATAAACAAGAAAATAATAAATAATACACAACAAAAAATTGAAGTGGCACTGAGACATACCTGTGGAAGTGCCAAAGAGGCCGCCCCCAGTGGAGGGGTTGGTGCCAAAGAGTCCCCCGGTGGTGGTGGTGCTGGTGGTGGTCTGGCCAAACCCAAAGGGGCGGTTCTGTGTGGACTGCTGTGCCCCGAACCCAGTGCCACCTGACGCACCAAACAGACCTGAGGAAATTGAAGGGTTTATGGGGGGGGGGGGGGGGGTTATTTTTTTATTTATCTTTTTATTATTTTTTTTAATGCAGAAACCTAATCTAACCTAACCTAACGTAACCTAACCCAACACCTACACACCTATTCTTATTTATTTTTCTTTTCTTCCTATCTTTCTTATTTATTTTTCTTTTCTTCCTATCGAAACTATTTATTTACTTTACTTTTCTTTCAATCGAAACTAAACCTAACCTAACCTAACAAAGCCAGCCCACACCTACACACTTCTTCTTTTTTTTTTTTAAAGGCAGAATAGATGTCAGTTTCATCCATCAAAACCTAACCAAACTTAACCTAATCTAACCTAACCTAACCTACACACCTATTCTTATTTATTTATTTTTCTAAGCTTAATAAATGGCAGTTGCATCTTTTGAAACTACACCCAACCTAACCTAACCTAATGGAGCCACCCCACACCTATTCTTATCTATTATTTTATTTATTTTTTATTTCATCTATCAAAACCAAACCTAACCTAACCTAACCTAACCAAACCAAACCTAACCTACCCTAACCTAACCCAACCTAACCTCACCTAACCTAACCAAACCTCACCTAACCCAACCCAACCCAACCCAACCCAACCCAACCCAACCCAACCTAACCTAACCTAACCTAACCCCACCTAACCTAACCTAACCTAACCTAACCCAACCTAACCCAACCAAACCCAACCTAACCTAACCAAACCCAACCCAACCCAACCTAACCTAACCTAACCAAACCAAACCTAACCTACCCCAACCTACCCTAACCTAACCCCACCTCACCTCACCTACCCTAACCTAACGAAGCCAGCCCACACCTACACACCTGTACTTGGCTGCTGCGTCTGGCCAAACAGCCCACCCCCGCTGGTAGTGCCAAAGCCAGCGGTGAAGCCAGTGGAGGTCTGCGTCTGTGGCTGGCCGAACAAACCCCCTGTGCTCTGCTGGGGCTGAGTGCCAAACAGGGACGTGGAGGAGGACGTGGCGGCACCAAAGGGAGTAGTGCTGGTGCCAAAGCTAGTGGTCTGCTGCTGCTGTAATGGGGGTGGGGTGAAATGGTAATAATAATGATAATAATAATAATAATAATAATGATAATAATGGAAAGTATTGGTGGTGTGAGATGGTGAAATAATGCAGAATAGTAATAAAAAAAAGTTAAAAAGAAAAAGAAAAGGTTAATGTTAAAATTAAAGGATACAAAAACAAGGAAAAAATTAAAAACACCAAAAAAGATGAAAAAACTGAAAAAATGAATGAAAAAACTTAGAGAGAGAGAGAGAGAGAGAGAGAGAGAGAGAGAGAGAGAGAGAGAGAAAAAAAAAACAGTAATCCCACACTACTTAATGACAGAATAAGAAGAAAAGATTAACAACAAAATAAAAAAATACTAAAACGAAAAAATAAATAAATAAACAAAAAAATAAACAGAAATAATAAGGACTGCAAAATAAACAAATAAGTAAATAAATAAACACCAAAAGAAAAAAACTCAAAAAAAAGATAGAAAACAAATAAACAAAAATAAGAGAAAAACAGACCAAGATAAAGAAAAAAAAAAACAAAAAAAGGAGAAAAAAAGGACCGAGATAGAGAAAGAAAAAAAAGAAAAAACCTAACCTAATCTGACACCCCCCCATAGTACTTACCGGCGCACCAAATCTACCGAAGGAAGTGCCACCACCGAACCCAGTGGTGGTGGCGGTGGTGGCGGGAGTGCCGAAGCTGGCCCCGAAAGTGGTGTTGGTGGCCCCAAAGGTGGAACGCGGCTGTCCGAACATCCTGGTGGTGGTGGTGGTGTTGAGTGGTGATGCCTAGAGCTGTGGTGGGTAGAGAGGGGATGAGAGGAGGGGGGTTATTGTGGTGTGGGGGTGGGGGAGGAGGGGGAGGGGGGAGGGGAGGGAGGGTATTGTGGTGGTGAAAAGGGTAGGAAGAACATAAGGAAACTACAAAAGGCAGGTTGGCATACTCAAGGTAGTTCCTGTGACTCTAAAAAGAATATATCCTCTACCATCTATCATCTTTATCCATCAACTCATTCAACCTCTTATTAAAACAATCAACAATAGACTTAGCACTCACCACATGCCCGCTGAGCCTATTCCACTCATCCACCACCCTATTTGTGAACCAGTTCTTCCCTATCTCTTTCCTAAATCTGAACTTTTCTACCTTGTAACCATTCCATCTCGTTCTATTTGAAGTATATACTAACTAAAAGTGCCTTATTTATATCCCCCTTATTTAATCCCTTGATCCATTTAAACACCTCTATCAGGTCTCCTCTCAATGAGTGAAGTTGAAGGTGTTTTAATCTATCTTTATCTTTTATTTCTATTTTATCTATCTATCTATCTTTATAATTTAAGTTCCTAATCCCATGTATCATCTTCGTCATTCTTCTCTGTGTGGATTCTAACCTATTTATATCCATCCGATGGTAAGGAGACCAAAACTGAACTGCATAATCTAAATGAGGCCTAACTAGCGCTAGATAGAGTTTTAGAATTACCTCAGCTGTTCTGTTAGTTACTGTCCTGGCAGTGAAACCCAATATTCTGTTTGCCTTATTTCTAGCGCTGATACACTGTTCTCTAGGTCGGAGGTCCTGACTAATTAATGCCCGTAAATCCCTTTCCGAGTTTAGCCTACGTAAAGCTGTATATACCACTAAGTTCATATCCATTATCAAGGGAGAGGGAGAGGGAAAGAGAGATAAAAAGAAAGAGAAAAAAAGAAGAGAAGAGAAAAAGAAGAGAAAAAAAGGGAATAGATAGAGAGAGAAAAAAGATATCTACTTTAATATAACCTAACCTAACCTAACTTTACCTTACCTTAACTGAACCTCATCTAACCCAACTTACACCTCCCTCTCTCCCACAAAGACTTTATGGATTTTTATTTAAGTTTCCTTTTAAAGCCCTGAAACACTGAAGCAACATGGTGCAACACACACACACACACACACACACACACACACACACAAACCAGTTCAAACCACCGTAATCTAGTCCTGTTTATTGCGAAATCAAAATTAATCTTCAGAATTGCGCCATGAAGGAAAAAATTCATCCCAGTATTACGAAATATCACTTTTACATTACGGATTGCGTCATGGAGTGAGGAAAATTTCAACCCAAATATTACGAAATCACAGTGTAACATTACGTATTGCGTCGTGAAATAAGGAAAAATTCACCCCAATATTACGAACTGCGTCACAAAATACGCAAAAAAAGGCCCACCCCAAATCACGTGTTATTATCTTCCCTCCCTTAACTTCAGAGTATTAGTTATTGGGTCAGTTAGTTGAAAGAGTGATTAGTTAATGATAAGGGGTAATGGAACTTGTCGAAATGGGTAGTATAGTGCACTTAACCTAACCTAACCACAATGGGAGGAAAATAAGCGGCAAAGATGACTTGTGGAGGGAAACAATAGAGAAAATAAAGGTCATAAATAAGAAAATGAATTGAAATAAGGACAGATAATGAAGGAAACTATCACACCACTACTGCCAATCTAACTAGCCACTCTCAACTTAATAGAGATGGAAAAAACACAATAATTAGAAGCAAATGAGGGAAAAAATAAATAACAAAACCACACATGAACTAACAATACCATTACAACTACAACTATTATACTATTACCATGACTACTATCCCTTGACTACCTCAAATAAGACTAAGACACGCCAAAACACAGCGAGGCGCGGAAATTCACTCAGCCCAATACAAAATAACAACAAACATGGTGGCCAGACATGAGGAAGCGGGAATTCAAATGTATTTCTACGTTATTTCCTATTTCCACGCCATTACCTGCCTCTTCAGCGCCTCCTGCAGTTCCCCGGGGTCCTCAGGCAGCGTCCCGGGGTGTCCTTGGGGTGAATTACGTGAATCTTTCCCCTCAATTAGCGTGTTTTGTTACTCGTGTGTGGCTGTGGGTGGTGTGACGTCATTGGCGGGTAACCTTACTGATCCACCGCTGTCTTGTGTTCGTTGTTTATCTGTGTTTTTTGTAATGTTTCTGTAATATTTTGGTGTGTTTTTGTAATAATATATTTAATGTGTGGTTTTTTGTTGGTTTTGTTTGATATTGTGGCGTTTTGTTGGGTTTTGTGATGTAGATGTTTTGTGGGTTTGTGCATGTGTGCGTGTGTATGTGGTGCGTTTTCAGTGGCATCTTTTTAAATACTTGTAAAATAATATGATAGAATATTTGCAGTGTTGCTTGCTAATAACATACGACTATAACATTAATGGCTAATGGGTATATTGCCTGTATTACCTAAACTGTAGGAAAATGTGATAGGAATAGCGACACCCAGAAGCTGGTTAATAGTGAACGAGTGTACTACTACTGCTACTACTACTCCTAGTACACTTCTACTAGTAATATTAGTAGTAGTAATAGTAGTAGTAGTAGTAATAGTAGTAGTAGTAGTAGTAGTAGTAGTACAAGTAGTAATAGATCTAGTAATAGTAGTAGTAATAGTTTATTGTATTCTTCTTGTTCCAGTGTCTCGAACATTCCAACGCCTTCAATATTGAGACACATGTTTACATGTGGTGTCCTCGTGGAAGAGCAGGGCCACGAGCATTCTCCAGCTCATAGGGGATCCACCTCACGCCCTGGAACTTCACCCTGGCGCGGCGCGGCAGGTAGTCCTTGACCCAGGCAAGCAGTTTTCCCCGCACGCCCTTCTCTACAAGCGCGATGAGGATGGCGTGAAGGCTGTTGGCCAACTCGAACGCCTCATCCAGATCCAGGAAGACGACTAGGGTGGGGCGGTGGTTGGCTTGTGCTAACAGAGCAAAGATGCTGTCGGTTGTGCTTACGCCGCGGGTGAAGCCGAACACACGTTGGTGTAGAGGTCCAACCAAGGATATTATAATATTAGAATCCTTGGGTCCAACACGCCACTGCAGCCGAGCCAGCCAGGCGTCAGCCTGTTTTGGCAGTACAGCTGCTGAGGAGAGAGATGGGCCTGAGTTTGGTAGGCTCTCTCGGCTTGGGGATGGGCTGAATGTCGGCTTCTTTCCACACTGGCGGCAGGCAGCCTGCCAGCCACGAGGCGTTGAGCGTGGCCAACAGCGTGGCGTCCCCGGCTGGCCCGGCGTGGGCGAGCATGGAGTAAGTCACGCCGTCTGCCCCGGTCGCTGTGTCACGGCCTCGCTTCTTCGCCTGCCACAGCTCTTGTAGGGAGGAAGGCTGGTCTGTCGCGTCCGTTTCCTCTGTCGCCTCCCTGACTGCCTGTCGCCTCCCGTGGCCGCAGCTGGTGCTGGTCACTGGTGACAGCGTGCAGTGTTGCCAGGTTGCCACAGCCATATTTCCCTAGGCGTGCCATCAAATTTTCCCTTTTAGATGCAAAGTTTCCCTTTCTTATTTAAGGTTAATATGCTACATTTTAAAGTATTTTTATGAATATGCCCGCATATATCGACCACTATTAGTATTTTTGCAGTTATAAAACAACCTCTATATGATAGTCTACTCTACAGTCTACTGAAGCAAAATTAGAGAGAGAAAAAAAAAAACTCACACCAACTTACGGCTTTAATGCTTTGGATCTTCAGCTGTTTTGTATATTTCTTCCGTCATCCTACTGAGATGGCTTGGACGAATCTCAAAGTCATAGCAGTTGGCAAACCCAAAGGTCTCTTTGGCGTGGAGCAGGCCATTTAGGGTTGCAGTGTTGAGCTTGTTCCTGGTTTTAGTTTTGACGAGATTTATTTGTGAGAAAATTCGCTCTACAGCTGCACTTGAGTGGGGTAAGCACATAAGCTTCATCATGAAACTTCCAAGCAGAGGAAACAGTGGTGAATCATGTTTTTTCATTTTTTTCACTTTAAGCCAAAAGTCAGACATACTTATATCACTGTCAAACCCCAAGTCTGTGTTTCGTAGCAAACGCCACTCACTGTCAAGTCCATTTAAATCTTCAACAGCGACCATGTTAGGAAACTGACACGCCAATGGTACGATGGACTTTACAGTTTTCTTGAGAATGCTTTGAGGATCCATTGCTCCAAGATTTTGCAGGACAGGATCAGAGAGTTTTATTCTTTTCAATATCTGAGACACTCCTTCGATGTAGAATTCAAGGCATCTTAATCTGAAGTTATGGATTAGCTGTTTGTCAAGATCAGGGTTGGTGCAAAGAGAGGATGTCACCCGACCACCAAGGTAGATTTCCTTCAATGGCAAGAAATTAGCTGGGTCTCTGAAATGCACACTGCATACTGGAGTTACATCAAGGTAATCTTGCTTGATGTAACACTCCAAAATAGTAGACAATATTGTTGTTACTCTTTTGTGCATCAAAAAGAGCTTGGGATCTTCTGATTGCATCTCTTTATTCAGGTCATTGAAAAATGGCAAAACAAAATCCAAAAATTCTAAGTATAACTTGGCCGCTGGATCATTGAGCTTTTGCAGAATGGTCTCTGCTGCAAGCAACCTGTCTTCAGAGGCAGCATGAATGAAAAAGAGTTTCAGAGCTGGTAGTTGATCTAACAAGCGTTTCACTGCACTGTGCAAGGATAACCAACGTGTTTGGCAGGGATGTAGCAATTTATGAGGCTTTGTCTCAGCAAATTCTTGAAATTCTTTCAAGTTACCCAGCTGCTTGGGGGAAAGAAATAGTTATGTACATCTCGAATCAAGTCTTCAATCCATCTTGGTAGGCATTTGCAGGCATATGAGGCACAAAGGTTAAATGAGTGGCATATACACTTCATTATGAATAAGTTTGGTATGTCTGCTTTCAGGAGAGTTGATAGTGAATTGTTAACTCCCATCATAACATTTGCACCATCAGCTGCAAAACCAACCATGTTCTTTAAGTATGGTATGTTTGCGTCATTGAACACGGTTTTCACATGGTTATACAAATCAACCGCAGTTGTACTTTCAACTGGAACTAAGGCCAAAAAGATATCCTTTACCCCATCATGTGTGGCGACACGAGCCACGAGTGCTAAGTGCTTAGTGCATCCTATATCAGTAGATTCATCCACAATAATTAAAGAGAAGGGGTAATTTCTCAAAAGCTCATGTACATCATCACGCTTTTGAGCACCTAGTATATTTTTCACAACTGCTGCACATTTAGTACGTCCACACTTCAGCTTCTTGGCAATTTCTGAGTCAGGACACACTGCTTGGATTAGTGGCACTAAATGTTCCATGGATGTAAATGGGGCATTGTGTTCACTTATGTATGCTGCTAGTCTTATTTCACTCTCTTTCACTTGTTTTTCTTGCCTACTCTTTCCACTGAATGCTGGCATTGATAGGACACTGACAGTTTTCTGACGAGCTTCCACATTACTGATATGTTTCATCCCCATTGCATGTTTTTCCAGTTCAGATTTCCCAGCTTTTCCATCCTTACCGCAAGCTTTACAAAAGTAATACATTGGCCCTTTGTCACTTTTGGAAATCCAACCACTAAATTTAGGATCACTCTCCCATTTTTTCAAATATTTTTGATTATACACCAAACATTTGCGTTTAGCTGGAGGGGTTTCGGTGTGTTCACTCTCACTGGTACTGTCTTTTGAAGCCATTTCAGCCGGTAAGAATGTTCTGCTGACAGTACATGCGTCCGCGATCGGTATCAAGTACAGACTAAGTATCTGAACTGATGCGTCCCTCTCATTCAGTCACTACACTTGTTAGGTACAGGAACTGATCCTGTATTATACCTCCCCCTTCACACTCCCTCCCTCCTCCAGCCACTCAGTTACCCCCCCCCCCACTCTCTCTCTCTCTCTCTCTCTCTCTCTCTCTCTCTCTCTCTCGTGCAGCCAACCGCACTCAGTACGGGAACTGATCGTGTATTGCATCTTCACCTTCCACTCCATCTCTCGTCTATTCAAGCACGGAGAATATACCATTTATTCTCAAAATTTCCCATATTTTTAGTTTTTCCCTAGATTTTGGTAAATTTTAACATTTCTTCCCTTTTTCCCTCCAGGGGTCAATTTTCCCCTAGAAAAGGGAAATTTCCCTAGACCTGGCAACACTGACAGCGTGTCTGGGGAGGAAGGTGGTCGCTGGAGCCCCGAGCGATGAAAACAGCCACGAGCCTTTCTGCAGTGCTGCCAGATGCAATGGCTCACATTTCCCCAAATCTGAGTGCCCAAATTCCCCATTTTGGACAAAATTTCCCCATTTCAAAAAGTTTTGCTTTAATTGAGTTTTTAGTCGAGTTATAGCTAAGAAAATACCAATTTCTTTCTATTTGTAGTATGGACAATAGGATACTGGCATAGCTAACTGAAAGATACAATTATATTCATGCTGAATACACTTTTAATCTGAAAACTTTAGTACAATAATGAAAAACAATCTGTACACTTCTCAAAACTGATCATAACTTTAAACTAAAATGTTGCATTGATTAGTTAAAGATAAGCCTGTATCATATCCATGAATCAGGATGAATAATACATATCAGAGGTTATACTGTTGAAAAGGGGTGCTACTTACAGGGAAACTAAACCAAAAATCCTCTTTCAAATATCGCCTAGAATGGAGCAATCCAACCAATGTTTTAGTGGATGATCATAACTTTAAACTAAAATGGTGCATTGATTAGTTAAACTTAATCCTGTATCATATGCATGAATCACTCTGAATCATACATATCAGAGGTCATACGTTGAAGAAGGGTGCTACTTACAGGGAAACTAAAACAAAAATCCTCCTCCAAGTATCGCCTAGAATGGAGCAATCCAACCAATGTTTTAGTGGAAAGTGAATTTCTCTGCTTGGTCTTCATGCTGTTAACTACTGAAAATATTCTCTCAGCAGCTGCACTTGAATGTGGAAGGCAAAATACACAAGAAACGAAATAAGACAACTGAGGGAACATTTGTAATCCATCTCCTTTTTTCATCTCCGCAATGGTTTGCCAGAGCCTTTCTGTGTCAATACTTTCAGCTACTTCAAGATCTGTATTCCTAAGTAGTCTCCATTCATTATCTATCTCGTTCAACTTATTTTCTTCAATGATTCCTGGAAGTAAGCTGACTAGTGGGGCAATGGATGGTTCACTTTTTTTCAGCACTACTTTGGAATCAATGAGCCTTAGCTGTTTAAACACTGCATTTCTGAAGGGAAACCTTTTACGAATTTTACTCACACTCTCAACCAGAAAGTTTAAACAACGTTTTTGAAACTCCTCAAGACTTGGTCGAGACAAGCCATGAGTGTTTTGTGCAATAGCTGCTGTTACTTTACCTCCCAAGTAAATCTCATTTAGAGGTAGAAAGTGTGAGGGGTTTCTGTACTGAACATCTTGAACTGCAGTGTTCTGTAGATGATCCCTTCTTATGTAACAATCCATAATGGTCCTACACACAACAGACACTGAGTCATACATCAAGTGAATCTTTGGCCTCTCAGACTGCATCATCTTGTTTAGGTCAGTAAAAAATGTACGACGCATTTCCCTGCTTTCTCTTCTAATCCATAGGACTATATATATATCCTAACTCTATCGCAAATATCAGACTATTAAAAAGAAATAATCATACCACAGTAAGGGGTTGAAGTCGGTGTGTCGTGTGGTCCGTGGTGTATGTGGCAGTGAGTGATACAGGCAGCTGTCAGTCTGTCACTACTTATTGACTTGTCTTGTGGACGCGAACTGGACGCGTCCAGCCGTCCACATACTTCCTCTCCATTATCACTTGTCTGTTTCCTACTAGTGGCCACCTCTTCATCTTAAAATTATTATATTTCCATAGATACATCCGTTCAAGTTATTATGTATCATATTGTTGCGGCGGCGCTTAGTGTGAAGATAGCGTTGGCAATGCTACCAGATTGGCAATGATGACATTGGTGCAGAGTAAGTCAGTAAGTCAGTGTGGCAGTCCTTGTTGTTCCCTGTTTGGGGGGGAGGGGTGGGGAGGGCAGCTCTCCCCTGGGCAGTGAATGATTTTTATTTTTATTTTTTATTTTTTCATGAATGAAATGAATTGAAATAAGGACAGATAATGAAGGAAACTATCACACCACTACTGCCAATCTAACTACTATTGCTAATAACATACGACTATAACATTAATGGCTAATGGGTATATTGCCTGTATTACCTAAACTGTAGGAAAATGTGATAGGAATAGCGACACCCAGAAGCTGGTTAATAGTGAACGAGTGTACTACTACTGCTACTACTACTCCTAGTACACTTCTACTAGTAATATTAGTAGTAGTAATAGTGAGTAATAGTGAGGGCCGGAGTTTGCGGCCAGGTGGATATTCTGTGCCTGATTGGCCAGTAGAAGGGACGCGACTAGGACGCGGCTAGAGGGGACAAGGGAAAGGGGGGCTGTTGTCAGCAAATAGTTTCGGCCCGCCGGGTCCGGCGAGCGGCGACAGGAGTGCCAGTGAGGGGAGAGACAAGAGAGGAAGAGGTTGGGGCCCAGTGAGGTGAGAGGACGCCAGCCTGCCCCGCTCTCCCTGAGGATGAGAGCGTATGCCCCGCTCTCCCCTGAGGGCGTGTTCCTGCCCCGCTCTCCCTGAGGATGAGAGCGCCTGCCCCGCTCTCCCCTGAGGACGCGAGCCTGCCCCGCTCTCCCCTGAGGACGCGAGCCTGCCCCGCTCTCCCTGAGGATGAGAGCGCCTGCCTGTCTCCCTGAGGACGTGATCCTGCCCTGTTTGTGTTGTGGTATAAGTACTGTGTGACATCCTGTATTAACTCTTGTGTGCCAGTAAAGTAAGGAAGTTGTGTCGTGCCTTTAACTGTATTCCTGCCTCTCTGAGTAAGTCTGGGGTCTGTGGGTCTGTACCTCGCTTCCCTTGCTAGCCACGAATCTTCGCCGAGAAGTGTCCCTGTGTGTGTGTGCTGCCGACCCTGTCCTGTATGCTGTCCTGAGGGTGACGCTGTTGGTACTTGGTAAGAGTGTACCTGTCGTCGCCTTGGAAGCTGTGTGTTGGTGTGTGTGGACGGGGGGCCAGCATAACAATATTATTTATTTTGATGTGTTGATGAATTACCAAATTTAGAGAAAATGCTGCTCCACAATGAAAAATCCCCATTTTTCTAGGAAATCCGAAGTCGCATATGAAAATTCCCCCAAAATGGGCCTGAATTCCCCATTTCCCCATCAAAATCATGATTTCCCTAAAACTAGGGAAAATTCCCCCAATCTGGCAGCACTGCCTTTCTGCCTCTTGGTGTGGGTGGGCGGGGCGGGGCCGTGCCGGAGGCAGTCCTCACACTCCTCCACAGCTGACTGAAAGAAGCGTGATGGCTGAAGGAGGCACACCACACCACACCAGCCATTTTGCCCGAAGCAAGTCACTCCAGCCTCCCCCGCGTTCGACCCAGGTCACAACCAGCCTCCCTTGCTGCACGCCCGTGTGTGTATGTGTGTGTGTTAAGTTAACAAGTGGGTATGTATTTTTATATTGTCAAACTAGAGAGAGAGAGAATGATGATAGATGAAATAATTATTACAAAACAATAAACAAGTCATCGTCAGCTTAGGACAGGACAGGGAGTGACTGCTGACTGATAAGCAGAACGCTGGACACTGGGGCGGCTCGTGTCCGTGTCCTGACCTTTCCCTCCCCTCCATCCCTCCATCCCTCCACACACACACACACACCAACATACACACACCTCATAGCTCAGTGGTAAGAATGTCTCCTTGGCTGTCTCACCACGGCCCAGCAGACATCAAAGGGCATCCACTGGCTAGCCACAGGAAACAGCAGGGGCGGTGGAGAAGGCGCTGGGGAGAGAGGAGATGCAAATGAATAGTGTTCGTCAGTTAAATACATTCACAAAAACAGCTGATTCGGTTACAACACAAGAAATGAAGGGAAGAATATGCTGCAACAAGATATCAGATCTGTATGTGGCAGGTCCTGTAGCAGGATATTTCTATTATCTATCTCCTGCCTATTGATTAAGCACACACACACACACACACACACACACACACACACATATATATATATATATATATATATATATATATATATATATATATATATATATATATATATATATATATATATATATATAAAATTACCTGGAAAAAATTACTTCACAATGCTAGATATGGAGTGAGCCAATATAACAGTATTACTGCACCACACACACACACGCACACACGCACGGTAAACATACAGTAACTCATGCTATATGCTATATATGGCAGATAAACCAGGAAGACAAGGGGGCAGGGAGGCGCCCGCCCTATGACGTCACAGCTGATGACGTCACGGCTGATGACGTCACAGGTGCTCTATATTTACGTAGTGTAAATCATTTTAAAAATGACCCCTCGATAAAACGATGTCAGATCAAACTAATGTATCTGTTCCGACGTGATAAATAGGATAACTAATTCCCAAAGTATAAACACACTCCTAACAACAGTAATTCTAAAGAAATTCTACGGGAAAAAACGTGTTTTATAAAAAATATGACCCTTTTTAACACTCGTTAAATATCCATTAACTACCACTTCAAAGGAACCAAAACCCATTTCAAAACAATTGATTAGTTATTCTTAATTATTTTAAACACTTTAGAGTGAATTAGAGGCAGAAATAAACTATTGACAGGCTGATAAATAAGTTATTAATGTAACATTGACACCGCTAAATAACACTTTTCCTCTCCACTCATTTCACTGAGATATAGGCATAAAACATCATTGTATATGGACTATATCTTGCAAATAATAACAACTTGATACAGCCTTAAATAAAAAATGGCATTGGGCGTTCCAAGAAATTTAGCTCAAAAATTCCCCCTTATTTACCACCCTAATAACGCCAACCACAGCTATCTCCACCCCTTACACGCACGGAAATGACTCGGAACACACCGCAGTATTCATAGAAAGAGTTAAATTTGACTATTGATCCCAAATAAACAGTCCAGAAGTGAAGAAAATATCCTGGTATATGAAATGGTTGGCGGAGGCCCCGTGGTGGGGTACGGCCCCCCCTCCTATCTCACTCCCACCTTCATTAAACTTAAACTTGACCACGAAAGCTATGTCTGAATGGCTCATATGAAAGCTTAGTACCATGGATGCATACTGTGACAAGATGAGCCTGTAATGATTGAAAGATATAGCTTAAAATGACCGATGAAATAAGAATCCAAGATGGCGCCGCGGATGGGGTGTGGTGACCTTGATACACGGCAAGGGTAGTGGTTGTAATAGCATAGTCCACTATCTATTACTCCATCTTGCAGCTTCAGTCCAGGAATTAGATGACTTGGACAATTAATAAACTAGCACAGTCTTCTTATCTTGCCATTAAAACCACTGTCATTAACAAACACTGGTGAACTCTCGCTGGTCACTTTAATTAACCGGATCGTTTTTCTCCGGTAAAGATCCTCTTAACACGCCACTACAGTGGCAAAAATACTGCTATTTACTTTAAACAGATCGTTTTTCAGGTAAAAATCGTCCGTATCCGTTCAACCAGAGGTTTTTCAATAGGTTAAACGCAGTGTACCTCCCTGCAACTTACTCCAGAACACACTGACTCCTCTCCGTCCCGGACACCCCACACCCCACCCTCATACCTGGCCTGGAACTAGCATATTATTTTAACAACTGCCAAAAAGTGGTTGTATTTTTCCATGTTTATCTTGACACAGCTAATAAATCGAGTAGGTTATATGCAAAGAAAATAGATAGACAGTAGATGAATATACATGACCCCATAAGCGCCACAAACTAACCTAATTAGCGAAAGAAAACACCCGTAAAATAAATGGAAAGAACAAGGCCAACCGTAAGTCGTGTTTACCCCCACTTCGAGCAAAAAGTAGTAGTATTTTTCAATGTTTCTCTTGATACAGCTAAGAAATCGAATAGGTAATATGCAAAGAACATAGGTAGACAATAGATGAACATGTATATAACCCCATAAATGTCAAAGTAAAGCGAATTAGGGAATGAAAAAACGTGAAAATTAACGGAGAAACAAGGTTATACATTAAGAGCAGTCAGACAACCTACAGAATGCCACAGACCAAAATCATATAAATGCAAAATAGCCATTCTTAGCCTAACTGCAGGTCTGAGGAGACAGGAAAAAACAACAACAGCATAATCTTTCATTATCTCATTATTTAATATTAAAATATTTCAAGCCACTACTCTAAATAATACAGATATTGATAAAAAAGCCTTTAAACATACATACAAGACTTCTATTTATATTATTCAAAACACAATTGATATCACCTTATGGTATACATATATCAAAAATATCATTATGTACCTTTAGCTTTGTTCACTCAAGAATATATGTATCTTAATACATTTCTATACTTCTTGAGAGGACACTGAATTTCCTAATTTCTACTTGTGTGTGTGTGTGTGTGTGTGTGTGTGTGTGTGTGTGCACATCATACTTACAATAAATATATGGCCGGCACTTGGAAATGAAAATAGTAATGAAAATGTCTGAAATTAACATATTTAACAGCTTATAAGACGCACCCCTATTTTATCAAGTCAAATTCTGGTTTATGATCATGAACTTGGTGTTACTCCTCAAAATCAGATGGCATTGAGCCAGGGTTCCAATCAGCTGATATATTTTATGAACATGTGTCACAGCCTGACAGGAGAGATTGCTTTCATGTTTACAATCATCAGTTTTTAAGTACTGCACAATATGCCCAATGCACCACTCTCCCTCTGCTGAACATTGACTAGCTGTCACAACCAAACATATGCACACACAACCACAAGAACACACACACACAAATATATAACTGAAGACTTAATAACACACATGCACACAAATACAAGCATTACAGTAAAGTGTACACACACAAGTAAAACATGGCAAGCATCACTGTTCTATCACAGCCTCAGGGACATTAGCCTATGGGAGGTCTCTACTTCACATAATTATTGCCTCAAGGTGATTCTTTGTGTCAACATTCCGGGGAAAAAAGGTTCATCCCATATGCTGTCAAATATGGTACATAATCATAAATGTAATGTAATTATAACAAGGGAATATAAAGACATTTTCTAAAAAATTCTTCAGAAAGAATGATTGGTATCAATGAGCTTAAAATACAAAGGTTCAAGGTGGTTTGTGGAAAAAAGGTGAAGGTATGTAATCGTGTGAGATTTGAGTGTTGCATTACCTGGAAAGTTCAAATGAGTATATGGGATTATAAAATAAAAGGAGTTTACAATGGAAGAGAAACATACTTTGAGGCTGCTTCATACTGGTTGCAATGCTATGCTAACCAAACCATACTGGTGATATGAAGCCCTGTTGCTCGCGTTACTTTACATGAGACAGGTCACATTGGGAAAAGAGGCCCACACATCCCATCTCTAATTACCTCACCTAGCAATCAATCATTACTCAGGTGTGTCTGCTGCATGCTGTGGACACCAGTGTAAAAAAGTTTTTACTAAGTTAAATGGAGGTGTATACAATAGTTTGAAAATGAGCTGATTGGGGCAATAGTTAAAATATGCTCTCTCTCTCTCTCTCTCTCTCTCTCTCTCTCTCTCTCTCTCTCTCTCTCTCTCTCTCTCTCTCTCTCTCACATGCTGTAGAGGGAGAAAAAGATGAAAACCTAAGTAACTTTAATTTTTCTAGATTCTGTGTTGTAGAGGTCATCATCCATGGTGAGTAAAGCCTGCAAGAGAGGATAGCAATATCAACATCTCTTCATAATAATACTTTAAAAAATAATAATAAATGAACAATAAATAAAAACAAATAGGAAAAGCTAACTGAATAGTCCCTATGTGGAACTGCCTTCTCTTGGGTTATGACAATGGGATTAAACCACAAGGCATGTCTCACAACAGTTGTAAAATATATATTCAAGTAAACATAATGATAGATGAGAGGCATTATGGCTGACAAACCACCCTTCTTTTCTCATCTTTATAGTATTCTTCAAAAGATCTATAAAGTTTTCATGTGTGATCCAATGTGCAGACTATTGGAGAGAGAGAGAGAGAGAGAGAGAGAGAGAGAGAGAGAGAGAGAGAGAGAGAGAGAGAAACAAGTCACTTCACCATTTATATGAAGTTGTACAAATGGGAATTCTAACCTTGAAAATACAAATACTTACAACAAAGAAGAAGAACAGTGCAAATGATGAAGTGATGTGCCATATGTCATGCTCGTCAAAGACTGACAGGAAATCGCAAGGAGAATTCTCACTTCTGGAGTCTGCTGGAGATTTCTGCACATGATATAACAGTGTGTATTAATGAGTATAATTGTACATTCAATAATAATTTACTACCATTACATTTTCTTATGCATATGTTCATTTTCCAAACATTTGGTGCAGAAATGAGTATTTTTTAGGCAAAGAAAAGAGTATACTGCACAAAAATACTAACAGATGTTATGTACAAATGTTTACCTCAGAATCAGTGCGGCGCTGGAAGAAAAACACAAGGGCAATGACCCAGAGCACAGAGGAAAATGCCAGACACACCCAGGCTACCACTGTTCCTTTCTCTTTACAATACAGCTTCTGTAAAGGGAATTCAGAGGTACTGTCAGACTAAAAAGCCCTCCTCCAATCTGGCATGCTTATCTTGTCTCAGTTTAGTATTGCATTCAACATGGAAATTTTCAGTTGATCACAAAACATAACAAGTAACTCAATCCAAATTACTGAAATTCTTAAGCTAATATAATAGGAGTAAAAAAACCCAAAACACTACCTTTGCCATCACATAATTGGCAAAATAAAGACCCATGTTGACCAGGCACACAATAAGGATGAAGTTGTACACATCAGGATCAGCCACACAGCCAAACACAATAAGGCCAATGTTGCTGCCCACACCAACCAACGCCCTTGCCACTAGCATGGGAGGGTCACTGGTGTCCTCCTCTCCCAGGAAATTCTTTAGCTTCTCTCCAATAGGCTTCCAACCACTCCACAAATGCCATAGTTTGGATAAAGCTGCAAATAAAGATGTAGGAATAATAAAGTGAGTTATTGAAGTATAGCCAAGTGGTATCAATAGATTCTAATATGTACCTTCACAAAACCTGTTAAGTACCTAAAATATTGACTACAACAGTAAATTGCCTCAAGACTTTTAATTCCTAGGACTTACAGAAGGACCAAATGCCATATTTTGACATGAGGACAGCGTTGGAGAGCAAGAGAATGGCGTAGACAGTAGACAGCAGCCCCCAGAACCAGCCACGGCTCAGCCACAAACGTGTTTCAGCCACCAAGAGTGCCAGGCCCACAGTGATGACGGTGGGATACACATGGTGAGTGACGTCGCCGTGCCGTAAGCCCCAGATGGCGACCGTGGCAACCACCATCATCACGTACATGAACATCATATCTTGTTGAAAGATAAAAATCATATATTACCATAAATTCAATTCTATAATCTTTAAATTTCATCATCAAATCCTTGCAATGAAAATAAATAAAATAGCTAAAAAATCCAACATACACATTTCTGAGAAAGGTACGTACCAAACTTAATAGTGACACTGTTTGGGCAGGTGTGGTACAAGGCTGACATGATTCCCTGCATGATAAGACCATATCCCAAAGAGACAAAGAGTCCATAGCAGTGACTTACACCCACACTCTGCCACAGATAAGTTAGAAAAATCATTAGGCATAGTAGTGATGTACTGTGTAAAAGTAAAAAAAAAAAAAAAAAAAAAAAATATATATATATATATATATATATATATATATATATATATATATATATATATATATATATATATATATATATATTCCTACAAATCTAAATCTGCTCCTAGGTGGAATACCACAGATAACACCATCCAAAATGCTCAACGGTTTTTTTCACAAACACATACTAAAAGTACAACATTGTAGTGCAGTATCAAGGTAATATTCATTATGATCCTTACATTTCTGGCACTGTACTGCCCAAGAATGGCCCTGGTCAGCTTCTTGTGTTTCTTAACAATGATGACAAATGAAATCCCGAGCACAATGTATCCATAATTGGTAAATACTCGAGCAAAGTCTGGCAAGAAGCCAAAGGCTGTCAGGCAGCGAGAGTTCCAGAAGCACTGATCTTCCCGTCCATGATGTAACACCATCTGGAACACAAACATCATTAACATTGAGTAATATTATTGTATCTTAGCATTCACTGCAAAACCTAACCTAACCTAACCTAACCTAACACCATCTGGAACACAAACATCATTAACATTGAGTAACATTATCGTATCTTAGCATTCACTGCAAAACTTCAATGTCACAGAGGATGACTCGATACTGAGTCAGCTACATTTAAGGTCTGTGTGAATACAAGCTATTTTCAATGTTTAGTGGTAGAGTGGTGGTCCAACTGGGACTAAAATCACTTCAAAAGCTGGTCCTTTCAGGAGTTATGACTCTAGCTTATGTTTGCTTCTATGCTAAAGAAAATACCTAAAACCTCACCCTCAAATATGATCGGAGGAGTTCAGTAGTGGGAAGCGCTGCAAACACCCCCATGATGATCAGGCTGTTTTGAAATCCAACCTCTGACACTTGGGCTTCAGCTGTGCCTGCCTCATGCACTGCCACTCTCTTCCACCACAGCACAGTTCTTCAAAACACACGTGGTGGAGAAGGCAGGTATAGGAACAAAGAGGGAAAGTAGGTATTAATGTACAAAGAGGGAAAGTAGGTATTTATGTATCATTTTTTGACAATAAAATGACATGTTGAGTCAAATGAAACTGGGTTTAACCCCTTCGATATCATAATACATTTGCATATCCATTCTGATTACCAGTGCGTGACTTTAAACACCTTCAATACCTATGAAGCGATTGACATAGTGATGACTGGCCATTAATCTTCTGACCTCCATAAACTCTTGCTAATGTCAATAAAATCATATCATCAAACCAAAAACTAATGGTAAAAATGCATCAAAGTACTGAGGTGGCTCAAGTGTCCTATTACTTTAATTCCTCCAAAGAACTTAGGTGGAGCATTAATATAATAGAGTCATGCTTATGTCTAGCACTAATTAACATGTATACAATTGTAAAAATTGATGTTAAGCTGCAACTTTTTTCTTTCCTTCTAGCATGCTGTTTTTCTTTCTTCCTGCTATCATTAATTCCCATGGTGAGGGGTATACTTTTGAGTGTATCACAGAAGTAAGTGAACCAAGTTATGCCTACTTCTGTGATCCCTACTGTAGTGTGAAGGAATGTAAGAATTTTGCTAGTTCTCAATAGTAAGATATGGTTTCATGTAGGAAAGACAGAAATCTTACCGAGGATTGAATGACGCACTAAAGTTCAACATTTCACCCACTGGTGTGTGGGTAGTGGCTGGCAAGAAGGAGGCTGATTGGACAGGTACGACAGCTTGGCCATCATTGTGTGAATTGACTCCTAAAAGTACAGAAAGACACATGTGAATTTGTTGCACCTAGCAAATAGTAGGTTAAGATTTTTCTTTCTATAATGATACATGCCTGGTTCACATGACTCAAGAGATGCAGCCTCTGGAACAGTGAGCTCATAGCCACTACATAGATAGACCTCACAAATGAAGAAAATACATTGTCAAAATAACTTCCATATTTGCACATTTATTAGCAACACTGTCAAACATAGTAACCTTCAATTGCTCTTAAAGTACCAAGAGCTTCTGTGTCTCTTCCAGCAACTTGTTCAATATGGTTTCCACTAATCCCTCTCTCTGTGCAATCTGCTTCAAGTTCATCAGAAAAATGGTTATTTCCCCGATTTGAAGGCCTGCCATGTTGTTCATTCTGTAATAAAATAAAATCAAGTAATATAGATGTCAATGTGTATTGGGGATGGAATATTTATAATTGGTTTCTACATTCAAATAAGAAAATGTTCATATTCTTAGAATAATCTGAAAATTCAGTCAGAAAATAAAAGAAGTGCTGTTCCTTACAACTCCAGCTTGTCAGATGAATGCACTGCACATAGACTCCAATAAAGCAGCAGCTAAAGTTTGACAATTATTATTAGCTAGAGCATGATAAATCAGTTATTTAGGTTTGGGTCATTGTTGGATTTATTTTCATGTTTTGTTGCCCTCTGGGTATCAAAAATAATTTTCACAGCTTTGGTCCATCTGTCAATAACATCTCTGTATACTCCTTTCACTTATACTTACCTTTATATTGAAGTTCATATCTGATTATGGCAAAACAAATCCCTACCTGCATGCTGCCCACAGAGAAAATTCCTGCACTAATTTCCACGCGAGACGAGGGCCCAGTCAACAAGTGACGCTGATCCTCATCAGTTACACTGAATGGAGACAAATTCCTGAGAAAAGAGAACAAAAATTAAGATATCATTATAATGTGTCACAGCCACAGCCACCCTGCTTCTGTTTGCCTCCCAAAATGGTGTCAGAGTCAGTTAATACTTCTAAGTCACACTTATCTTCAGTCCTTTGAATCATCATTACAACACGAGAATAAATTAATTACCCACCTCTTGGTTATGGCATAAATCAGCGTTGTGACAGCAGCAGCAATGAAGGTGAGGATTAAGCCAGTCAAGCCGAATATGTACCATGTTGAGGATATCGTGGCGTGATCATAAGCCTCCAGCACGACAGTCTTGGTCCTTGAGTCCCTGGTGTTGTTATAGCTTGAGCCTGAAGGACACTTTTTATATAAAACTTCCTTTTCAGCAGATCAACATAATAGGAACCAACATTTTGGTGCTGGATTAGTTTTTTATTACATAGTATGACAGGGGAATAGTATTTTCCATATAACTTGCCCTCAACAAACCCAAAATTATATTTAACTAAATAAATTATATGTAGCACTATTTCACTGCATTATGGAGAAAATATCTGCTGGTATCTCACCTAGGGTATTCAGGATACAAGCATCATCATCAGGCAGAGAAAGGACTATAACATGGACCCCGTCAGGGAAATCTGTCCTGCGTGCCACCATGCCTGCCTGCCAAGTGAAGGTCTGGTACCTTCCTCTGTTCAACAGTCCTGACAACTCCGAGTTCACAGGACACTGCTCAGGGTGAAATGAGTAGGCATTGTATACATATAATACAATACATACATACATACATACACAGAAGCTGTTTAAATTTAAGGTATCAGATAATTAGGTTGAATTATCTCACCTTGGCATTTTGAAGAATCAAGACGCTACAAATGTCTGAATTACTATCAGCAGTAATGAGGACAGACTCCTCGTATGGAGCCCACTGGTAGCGCTTGTACCAAGGAGATACAGGAGTAACTATCACAGTAACATTCACTCTCTTCCTACAGGAGAAAACAGAAATCAAAATAAGATGGTGAAATGCTAAAAAAGTCTTACACAATTCAACTTTTTCACACAAGTAAGGAATTCTCCATAAAAATGGGAAAAATAACGCAAAACTTACTGAAGAACAAAAGACACATTTCTCACAGCAATCTGAATCTCTCTTAAGTCTGGCCCTCTGACAGACACAGTAACCTCCACAACTTCTCTAGTTTCATTTGCTGGTGGGCACAGGACAGTTTCAAGGGACGTAAATTTCTGACTGAAAAGAAAATAATAATAATAATAATAATAATAATAATAATAATAATAATAATAATCATTAACTATCTATACATTTGGGTGATATGCTTACAAAGGCATGTGGCCAAGAAAAGTTGTCTTTCTGAATGCAAATGCACCCATATACTGTACATGAATAAATTTGAATATTAGAACATAAACACTCTGCACTTACCACACATTCCTAAAGTGAACTAAAACTCATCTTATCTCCCAAGGTGTAAAGATGACAATTTTCAACACCCTACACACAATACCCTGACCACCACCCTGCATTAAGGTCAAACAATAAGGTCAGGTTAGAAGTCTATTCCAGTGTGTCGCCTGTGTCCACCCAGCAGTGATTAGGTACCTGGGGTAAGTCGGAAGTTGTGATCTGCTGCTGGGTAGGAGACACAATCTCCCAATAAAAATGCACGGGGTGGCCTGATCACCCCAGGGCCGGCCTAGACCACTGGGCTTGTTGGCGCTATCTAGCAGCCACGCATTGGAATATCAGATGTGATTGGGTAGACTTAAGAAGTATTGAGTGTTAGATCTTCAGCTGAAATTGTAAGTTGCATTCCCAATAAACCGTAAATTATTATTATTATTATTATAACTGACTCAGATACTGGTAATAGTTGTGCAATATTCACAACTACAACATATTTGTATTTGTATTTGCATGGATAATACACTTAATCAAAATATTTACACATTCAGCATCTTTTTTAATTTCTAAGTGAAAGGTCAAGGTGCATATTCAGAAACACTTTGTTCTCTCACCACACCTATTCTCCAAGACTGCAGAAATGATTAGCATGATTTTCAAGTGATCTTCCAGTTAATAATATAGAAATTTTGTAACTCTGCCTAAAAACTGTAAAATGCCTTACAAAATTTGTATAGATTTAAATAAAATTTTGTGAAATAGTGGAGGTGAAGCATGGATGTGTTTGAGGATATGAGACAAAACCTCTTCCTAATGGATTTAACAGCATTTTTAGACTTACTCTTGTCCTCTGGTGGGAGACATTATTGGTAGGGTCCAGGAGCTGATATAATGATCCTGCTGCACTGATACAAATGTTGGATGCTGCATGGGGTTTTTGTATTTCTGGTGAACCTCCAGCCTGATGGGTCTCAGCTAGAAGTATTTTCAAAAGTATATAACATTAAAATTAATGAGCTAAGAAAAGCATTACTACCACAGATACTACAACATTACTGTCAAATGTAAGGATTGGAATGTGGGCAAGCCAATAAGTCCCCTTCTGAACTCTCTCAGACTTGCAAGGGAAATGGCATCTAAGAGGGCCACTTTTTTTTTAATTTTTTTTTTTTACTCTCTTTGTTGCCCTTGGTCAGCTTTCTCCTCTTACATAAAAAAAGCTCTTATCTTTCACCAACACATCCCTTTCAATGAATGCCACTAGGCTAAGCATCTGATAACCAGTCCCTAGGTGATCTTTTAATAGTGTTTTTTGAATGGTGGAAAAGGAAAGCAATTCAAACAATACAAAAATATTAACAAACTATACTGCATTCACAATCGCTAGAGGTACAAGGCCCTCCTCCTGGGTGAAGGATTCAAGGGATTAGTTGTAACAAGTGAAGAGTAGACCACTGTTAAGGAGAGTCAGGTCTCTAGCAGTGTCCATAAAGTCACCCAAACAATTTCACACCCTTTGCCACACCTCAGGAGAGTGACACCCAATGAGGATAAATTCCAGAGCCTGCCAAAGGACTCATACCTTTAGCAATTGTGAACAGAATTGACAATGAAAGATGAATGAGAGCAGGTATATGTTACAATGCCTAGAACATCATCCAGTCACATCCTCACCTCCTGTGGGTTATAAGAGCACTTGACTACACATGGAGTGGATTCATTTATCTTGATATCATAGTTCTTGTGGGAAATAGAGTAGCAAGGCACTGGATTAGTGATATTTGGACATGGCTCAGTGGTCTTGTGGTGTTTTTCTTTCTTGGTCACTAAGGGTGTCTTGATGGACTTTTCTATGGACTTTGCAACACTGGAAAGTGGGGATATTTGAGGCGGCGATACTCCCTCCTGAAGTGCTGGCGCTGCTATCAACACCACCACACAAAGGCAGGTAAGAAGTCCCATGGCTGTGTTCCTCTGTGACCAACATATGAACAGGATGAGACAATTAAAATAATTCATTGCAAGCGAAAGTGTTTTCTTAAATCTCATTCACAGGTAAATGGTGGGTAATTACAATATTATATAAGACTACCCCACCTGTTGCAGGGGAGTCCAGCAGGAGTCTAAAGGGCCGGTGTCTGTGTCTCCAGCATCAAGTGGTTGCTATTGGCTCTGCTGGTCATGTGGTCCTTGTTGTGCTGGTCTGATTGAAAACATTCATGAAATTCAAGTTTGAGTTCTAATTACTTTTTTTCCTGCACTATTTTCACACTCAGTACAACAGCATATCCAGTGTAGAGGGGAATTATGGAAGTAACCTTAGTGTACTATTTCTTACACACTAATAGCTTGTATCTTGGCAAAATATCACTTTTTTTTTTATCTCAGGTAGATCAGTAGTTCCCGAACCTTTTCAAAGTTCATGCACCCCTCTAAGAACTTCCATTTCTTGGTTCTACTATAGTTCCATACAATGAACACTATATAGATGATTTTGGCCACCATCAGGTTGTTGTTGTTACTATTCACAACATTTCCAATTAGTACACTACCTGTCGGGAATGAATAATAACGCTGCAAAAGGTCCGGGAATGTGCTGTGTCTGTCAAGTTTTCTCTAAGTCCGGGGGGGCACAGCCTCACCTGCTAGGTTACGTTAGGGTTTGGTCAACTATGAAAATTTTCTTAGATTTAAGAAAATTTCCCTAAATTTAGAGAAATTCTCGAAACTTTTAGAGAAATTCCTGTGGATTTTTAAAAGGTCATATATCACTCACATATGGATCTGCCCCCAAAGGTCCCTCTGTTAGGTAATGCATATTTGGTCCTTAAAGGCTCCACCCTTTCCAGTTAGGTTAGGCATTTTACCCTAACCTATCTTACTGGAAGGAGGGGGATTCCCCTCAAGGACACTAACCTAACTAATCTACCAATCAGAGTAGGGGTACTTGTCCCACACCTTATATATATATATATATATATATATATATATATATATATATATATATATATATATATATATATATATATATACACGTTTATGATATTGTCACTGATACCTCATCTGTATATGGCATGGCTTGTATGTTACACGAACTTCTCATATTTTTTACGCTTTTTTTTTTTTGTTGTTGTTGTTAACTTTACCATAACAACTGTTACTTCCCGTGCAAGACAGCCTTACACCTTACCTTGGAGAGACAGACATGCATGCCGGGGGTCACAATATACCCACACTGGTATAACACTGACCAACACAAAGAAGGGATCAACTGAATTACTTCATACAATCCTCCTGTTCCTCGTAGATAATCTGTCAAAAACGTTCATGTCACTGCAATATCACTGTGGCCAATAATGCTTTGATGCTGTCCTGTATGTACTAGACTAAACTTCGGCGGATGTCCTCTCTTATCTACGCTGGTAGCTATCTCTTATCATCATCAACAACAAGATAATTTTCACCATGACACTGGATCACCACATAGCTAATCACAACAGCAGTAGGTGTAGTAATGCTTACAGTGTGGGTTTGGTGCAAACTTCACGCAATATGAGAAGTATAGATATACCACATCAAATATTACAGCGGTGGGGCGACGGAAACGGAGAGCACAGCAGCACAGCAACAGGCAACCGCTTCGCTGGGGCTGCTGCAGACCAGCTGGCGCAGACAGACGCGTATGGGACGCGGCAGCAGCTGAGGTAAGGAAGGACGGGTACGTACGGGAAGGAGAGAAGGAATGGAGGGGGACTACTATACTGTATATATATATATATATATATATATATATATATATATATATATATATATATATATATATATATATATATATATATATATAGATATATATATATATAGATATATATATATATATATATATATATATATATATATATATATATATATATATATATATATATATATATTGTTACGAACCCATGTAGGGGGGGGGGGGGGCCGTGGCCGTGGGTATGTGTGTATGTATGTGCGTGGTGGGCGTGAGAGTAGACAAAGCAGCAACGGGTCTGGGACGGGAAGGAGAGAGAGAGGCCGGAGGAGCGACACAAGGGAGAAGGGGGCTTTTGACGATTCAGCAAATAGTTTCTGCCGCCGCCCGGCGACAGGCAGTGCGGGGAGAGAGCAGAGAGAAGAGAGTTGGGGCCCAGTGAGGAGGACAGAGGGAAGAGCTGCCTGCCTTGCTTCCCCTTATTCCTGGACAGATATATTCTGACTGCCATGTAATAGTACCTGTGCGTTGGCAGTGTGTGCGCCTGGACTGTGTGCCTAGTTGACATCGTGGAAGCCCGCTGGGAGGCCGTGAATGAGGTGTGAGGAGGCCCGAGCTGCCGCCTTGCTGTGTCGTCTTGCTGAGCGCGCCTTTGTCATTGTGTGAGGCGTGTCACGGTCCCCCGTGTTACCTGTAGTGCTTGCTGAGTAAACTAGCCAAAGTGAACTCTGTGTGTTTGCTTTGTCCCTCATTTTTAGCTGCTATAGGTATACTTCGCTACACTTGCCCATCCGAACCATGTGGAAGTTGCCCTGCTTGTGCACCTGGGAGGCCTGTGTGAACCCTGTGGCCTGAGACGTGCTGCTGGGGGCAGAGAGAGGGTGTGAAGAAGAAACAGGGGGGGTGAACGTAACAATATATATATATATATATATATATATATATATATATATATATATATATATATATATATATATATATATATATATATAGATATATATATATGAGAGAGAGAGAGAGAGAGAGAGAGAGAGAGAGAGAGAGAGAGAGAGAGAGAGAGAGAGAGAAACGTATTTATAGTATAATCAAGGAGTATGATGAAATATGATAAATTATGATATAATATTGGTGGAAAAGGGTGCTAATGTAGTAGACACGAAGGAGTAAACTAGTGTAAAGTATGCATCATTCTAAAAGCCTTTTCTTCACTTTCTATGGAAATTACTTATGCATTAGGGTGTTTTCATTAGGTTAGAGTAGGTTAGGTGTTGGCGCAGTTTTGATTAAACTGGAATGCATTGATACTTGTACTATATGTGAAAAACACAGAGATTTTCCCCCCAAATCGAGGTACTTTTTTTTTTTTTAGCAATATCTAGGGAATTTTTCAAATTGGTTTCCCGCGGGCAGGAATGTCCATTTCGTGTTCTCGCCATCAAAATACTAGTGTTGCATTTTTCATTTAGCATCTGCGAGAAAGGAAGGCATAAAAAAGATTATCCAGTTTAAAGTTTTTTGGTCAGAATTGAACAAATAAAGATGTCTTAAGGGTGATGTTTGTTTTTCCTTATCTTTAAGTTTTTTTCCCTTTATTCAGTGTTTTTAATGTTTTCTATTGTTTCTTTTCTTTTTTTTTCTTTATATTTATTTTCTTATATTTCTCTCCTTTTGTCTTTTTTGTTCTTTTCTGTCTTTGGTTTATTTTCTTGCTAATTTTACCTTTATTTTCTTGTTTTTGATGCGTTTCCTTCTGTTTATCTTCTATTTTGTTAATATTCAGTTATTTTTTGTTTCTCTTCTTTTCACTTTCTTCCTATATCCTTTGTTTACACACCCTTGTATTCTTTCCCTCTTCATCATCCACTCTTAATCATCTCCCATTATTTCTCAGTCTCTTTGTCTTTCCGTATTTACCCCCCCCCCCTTTTTTTTCCGGTTTCTTTCCTATTGTTTCTTCTCTTTCTGCATTATATTTCTCTTGCTCATTATCTTAACGTAACATCATTCATGCTTTCAAATATGTTATCATAGTAGCCCTAGAACAATAATAACGATTACTACTACTACTAGAAATCTTGAAATCTTTGAAGAGTAATGAATAAGATCTTAAAAATGACAATGATAAAGTAAAGACTTGCATATAAACATTGTACTATTTTATTCCTTAGATTTAACAAGAGACTGAACACTCATGAACACTTGGGTGAGACCTCAAGATATATGGAAAGCTTGTAAAAAATTCTAGAATTCTTTTTTAAAAAATACAGCTTTAAACTCTCCCTTTCTAAATCCTACACAGCCACACCAACCCACTGAAAGGTACAATGAATATCACCCAAACTTTCACATAAGTAACATAAGTTTATAACCTTACCAATAATTTGTACACTTGCTCTATTATGCAATCAACACCAATTCATACCTGTCTCTAATTAAGTCTGGAATTACCTGCCCTGAGTGTATTATGTGTAGCTAAATTTAATATAGTAACCAAGGGAAGGTGTGTGAGGCTGCGATGAGTCAATGAAAAGAGACAGATGTGGCTGTCTTGTTACTGAGTAAATCCATGTGAATCACTTGTCTGGTGAGGAGGAGGAGGAGGAGGAGGTAATGTTGTGCAGTTTGGCAGTCATGTTCACAAGGCAAGTAGCAAATAATACTTCTACCATATTTGGTGCTGCATTCTCTTATCTACTGAAACACATCAGGCTTTATAAGACTGTCAGCAAATAAGAGAGTCAAAAAACAAACTGCTGATGACAGACACCTATCTGAGTAACTATACCTACACAATATCAATAAGCTGAAATGGAACTACAGGCACTTAGAAGTTTTGACTAATCAATTACTCCTTTGCTTCTAGTGTAATCTATCAAATTATGACATGTACAAGACAATTCTTCTAAGCTTAAATGAAGCCCAGAGCAGTCCAAGGATTAACATTGAAAGAAAACACACAATATAGAAAAGAGAATGCTAGTTAATCAGTTTCTGACCATAACTGTACCAAATATAGCAGCAAATGGCTACATCAATGGTAATTTAATATATGTACAAGGGAAAGGAAAAAGAAAAAAAGAAGCAGCATAAGAATTGAGGGGCAATGCACATATAGTGTGGCATTAGATGTTATAGTGTATTATATATTTAGACAGTAATGTAGAAGAGGAAAAGAAGGACAGTATTATAAAAAGAATGGGAAATATAAAACTAATGTGGTAGGTGTGTGAACCAATACCAATGGGACAATAAAATTTTAAAAAAGTATAGAAATATAAGTACAGAAAATATGATATATATATATATATATATATATATATATATATATATATATATATATATATATATATATATATATATATATATATATATATATATAATGTCCTTATGAATACATATATGTACAAATCCTTAAGAGTTATCAACCAATATACAATATACATAGCTGAGATGTGAATTGTTACAGGAAAAGATCACTACCTATCAAACCCTAAAGAAAAATTGAACTGTGGTGTTTTATCAATGGTAGTGACTGTTTATGTGACAGTCTGACCAATGTTCTGGACGTACCTGTGTTTGGGGAGAATGTGAAGGTTGTGAGAGTAGCACAGGTATGTGGCTGTGTGACCTGTGTTAGGCAATTCCTGGTTAGATTGAGTTCAGTTCAGTTCAGCTGATTCTAAATTTTATGGACCTCAGTTTTGTATTTAACGGGAATTTGCATGAAGTTTGTGAAAAAGGGGAAGAGTAATGAAACGTTAAGTTTAGTTTAGTTCACAGGATCACCAATTTTGTGAACTTGGCTTTCCATTTGTGGGAACCTAAAGTTTGAGAGAGTGGTAAAGGTGTGACTTAACCTGAGTAACAAATGGTGACTGCCTTATACAGTGGATCACTAACTCTGTCCATCTCAGCTTTCTGTTTAGAGTGATATATGAGTGAAGTTTATGAGAATGTCAATGGTAATTCATGTGTGGCTGTGACCTGGAGTCAGTAAAGAATAGTTGAGTTTAATTCAGCTCAGTGGATTGCCAGTTTTGTGGATCTCAGTTTGCTGTTTTAGAAGATCTACATTAAGTTTTTGAGAGAAGAGAATAAATTAAGTTTCATATATCGCATATTTCACTTATACATTATTTCTTTTCATTGTTGTAAAGTTGTAAATTTGCCCTGTTAAACCTTCCTACAGTGTGTGTGTGTGTGCGCATGTGCATTCACCACGGTCACCTGCTGGTCACCCAGCCAGCCTTTTCCCTACAGAGCGAGCTCAGAGCTCATAGACCAATCTTCGGTGTGTATGTGTGCGCATGTGTGTATGTATGTGCACATGTGCATGTGCATGTGTGTATAGCTTATACTTGTTATGTGTAATGCGATAAAATACTCTTAAACTATGCATCCTACTTTTCACATTCATCAGAAAATTTGGATTATCAGATTATTTGTAGAACCTTCTTCTACTTTCTCATTTTGTGATTTAAAGCACCCACAGTTATCGTCTTGCCACCTTCTTTCAGAACTCTTACTCTACTGTAGATAATCATATCAACTATCTATCTGTCTATCCCTATACTGGGCCAGCAATTCCACTAAAGAGGGCCCAGACACACTGTTACACACATCATTCACACACAGTAGTCCTGTCAGCTCCTGGTGGAGAGACAGCCAATCACATCACAAAGGACAAAAGTTAACTGAGTGTGCTTATATGATACTCGTTATGCATTTTGTGATGAGTGTAGTTTTCTCTTCCATTAATTTTCATCTCATATTCCCTAACTCATAAAAGCATTAGAATAATAAATAAGTTAACTGTGTGGTCATCTAGTGCTAAGAATGTGACCTTATGTAGTTATGTGTGTCTTTTTATTTCTTTATCATGTATCCCCCAGAACTCAAAAACCATACGGACAAAGAAAGGTAACTTGTTGCATAATAATACTAATTGATCTGTATATTCAATGATTTAAGTGAAGCCTTGTCTAATAGAAATCCCCTCTATACATTGTCTCAACATTCAAGCTAATCATGTAAGGAATGTATGTATGGTTCTTATTACTGTACTTTTTATAACTGGAATATAGTTTTATCTTCACTATTTATCTCTCTTCAAAGTTTTTACCATTTATATTCTGCATGAGACAAATAATTTCGGGATGTGTATGGTTACATATTGATGATCATTTTGTGATTGGGGTATAGCTTACCTTTGTCTAATACTCATTTGGTTTCTGTGTTATCTCAAAATTTCAAAACATAAAGGACTCTTGGCATATTCACCCATGCAGTGTGATTATGTATCAGATCCTATATCAACACTGTCCCATATGGTCTATTAATGTGCTGTAATTAACACGTGTATCTCTGGGTGTATGTAAGAAAGCTCTGGATGGACTGTGTAGCTTCATATAAAGTAACAAACCTTATCACATGACAGTGTGAATCTGAACACAGCACACAACCAATCACAACAATAAATATCTCTCATAAAACCTTAAAAGAAATAATAAATAAATATCAAACAGAAATGTGTGATAATTTGTAGTTACCTTCCTATCAAGACAGCATCATGCACAGACAGATAGGTAAAACAGACAAAGTTAATCAAGCAGCAGATGAACAACCAAGAGGAACTGTGAAACCTAAAACCCAGGGCAAGATTGGAGCTCACCTACATCATGAGAAGTCTTACCACAGCTGAAAGACATTAGCATAGTAAAGATTGGTAAGCAAAATATGACACATTTGATCAAGTACCAATGACACACCAAAAGATAACCAGGAAATTTAAAGCCACAGTAAGACCAGAACCTGCCTAAATGAAAAAAAATCTTGTCTCAGATAGAATCTTAGCATAGTACAGACAAATAGATGAGACACAAGACAAAACTGATTAAGTAGCAGTTACACACCAGAGGTGCCACAAAACCTGAACCCAAAGTGAGACTGGAACCTGCCTAGATGAGAAACCTGAGTGGCCGGTCTCTGCTGGGATAACGAGGACTCTTGGGGCCGAGGCAGGGCTGTGAGGTGGTGCGGCGCAGGGCTGGGCTCCTCAGGGGGGACGGAGAGTACAGGATGGGCCGACGTTTGTTGCCCTTGGTGGGGGATGCAAGGTGGAGAGCGTCCCTGAATCGCCGGCCCTGGTTCTGTGGGTGCGGAGAGAACTGTGGCTTTGTTTTGGCCTCTTCCAGGATGGACGAGTGGACTACAGCCCCTCGCCGTGCCTCTGTGATGTCAGCCTGAGGATGAGATGAGAGCAGGTGGTTTTGCAGTGAGTGTTGCATTGTAATAAGCACTGAATGTAAAGAGCACACAACAATGGCAACACTAACTGTCTCATTTGTCAAATGACTTCACTATACTGAAATAATAAAACAAAAAAATAGGAAAACTTTCTTTCCTCTCCTTCCTACAAGTACAACTGTTCAAATATGTCATGGATATTAGACAATATATATTTCTCAATGTATGTACAGTACACTACTTATGCCTTGATATCATTTTTGAAGATATCTTTAATTTGAAAGAATAATCAATAATGTATAAATGAGAACTTAAGGTAAATACAGCAAGCAGTCTAAAGCTACCAACATCTTATCTTGTACTTACTCATGTCAACTTCTCATTTCATAACATCACACTAAAGCCACTAAAATTGCAATCAGCAAGGCATTTGTTTCTTATATAAGCACATGAAGTAAATAATGTACCACACACGTCATCATTCTATCCAGGTATCTATATGACGTGCCAGCAATGCCACACCAGGCGGCCCAGACAAAGCACAGATAAGGCACAACTCTACAATTACTAAAAGAAATAAAAGAAAAGCAACAGCAGCTGAACCAGTCAGCCAGTTCACACATACACAAAAACACTAAAATATAACATGTCAGTAAATATCATACTGAAAACATGAGGAGTAAGACTTGCAAGCCTGGAACAAAATGTAAAACTCTTGTACTGTGAAGAAACCTCAACAGCCTCAGCACAACACATGGACAACAACAGTCATGAGTGTGTCTGCATGTCACCTGCAGTGTCTTGTACTGTGTATAGCCTAGAGGTGACATGAGGTGAGGGAAGCATGTACACCATTCAGTCTTTAGTTCATTGATACAATTACATGTGTCAGGTACTCAACAGTAAGCTACTCAACAATGAATTCAATAATAAAAAGCTACACTACCATGCTTGATGGTAAGATTAGAAAATATACAATTTCATGCATGGAGTACAAAATGTTTAGGAATAGTGGTGGCACCTCTGCCTTGGCCACCTGGTAAAGGAGGAGTGCTGCTGGGGGAGCAAAGCATCAGACACAGATCACTAACACATGCATTGACAATCCTCCCAGTAACTCTTGCTTCACAAGAGAATAAAACCATCCATACATGAACTGCTGCTACATTTCTAATGTCATGGGGGAACACAGCATAAAATATATAGACAGACAACATAATATGGACTGATGTTCTTCCCAGTGACATTTGTTTCACATGCATAAACATACATTGCTTACTTGTACAGCGGCTATATTTCTAATGCCATGCTTACTGCCATATCTAAGTGCAATCAATATTTATAAGCAAAGGGTGAAGGACAGGACCAGCAAGGCAGCAGTGACACAGCTACACAGCTACACAGCCACAGAGCACACACCTCCCAGGCTGCAGACAAGTAGGTGGGTGGGGCAACAAGGAGCCTAGAACAAGGTTTTCATGATCCCTTTAGGGGCCTGGTCTAGCGTGGTGCTGTTCAGGCCTTCGTTGCTTTGGAGGGGATCCTGCAAGGGGACACACGCTGAGGGGGGGAAGCCGAACACAAACAAACACACACACACACACACACACAAATACATCCAGTCAAATGGAATACACAAAACAAAGTCTTTTTTGTCTCTTTTTTGCTTAATCCTTGCAAGTCTAATTGATCTCTCACACACTACTACTACTACCACTACTACTACACCCACACACACACACACACACACACACACACTCTCACAACAGAAGCATCATCCCTTTATACATTTTGAACCCAGACACTCGAGGAAATCAAGGCCATATATGTACAGTACACCACACCAAAGCAGAGACCTTCAGACGGCATCACACAGGCATTTCCTCCACTGGTTCCTGGCACACTCCAAGGAGCTATGATAATTTCAAGCTTTGGTGAACTAAGTGCTTCTCTGTCAGAATAAGCATGATTAGCCCAATTTTCCTATCATATAGATGCAGTTTTTAATTAATGCAGCAGACTTTGAAATTGTCCACCCCACTTCTCTGGTAGTATAAGGTGTCTATTAAAATGAAGATGCGCTAAGATGAAGGCCATGAAATCCAGGTTTGAGTATATATATATGGACTACTGGATTGGTGTATATCCTGATCCATAGACTGAGCTCAATGAAAATTAAGATCTACTAAGAAAAACTCCAACAAGAAATGGATATGCATTAAAACAAGGTGGTTCTCTCTCTCATACTTCTCCCTCATCAAACGTTTAGTACAATATGTCACCTCTCAGGGTAAATCCACAATAAAGGGAGGAAGTCTTGCCTTGTGTGATGCCAACTGAAGCACTGAAACAAGCCAGTATATTCACTCCTGTGCTACCACCCCTGTGCATGTGTGCATGTGTGTGCGCATGTGTGTGGGTTAGTAAGTCAATATTTCATCCCATGTTATAACCAATAAATAAACAAATATAGGTAGTATAGAGAAGGAAGGAAGGAAGGAAGGAAGGAAGGAAGGAAGGAAGGAAGGAATAAATAAATAAATAAAGAATGAAAGAAAAAGAAAGAAAAAAGAAAGAAAGAGTAAGTTATCATAATTAAAGATTGAAATAAAGATATGTACACAAAAACAAGAAAAAAAATCAAGAAAAGGAATAAGAAAGAAAAAAAAGAAGAAAAAAAAAAACAGAACAAAGAAACATACAATCATAAAAAAACATAACCTACCAATAAAAAAGTAATAATGACACCCTTCAGTAAAAAAAAAAAAAAAAAAAAAGACACAGAAAATGGGTACAAGAAAACAGAATAAGAGGAGACCACCTTACAACTTACAAACACAGTCCTCACACCCTCACTGTTCCTACACTCACCTTGAACTTGTCATAGGTGATGGACTGGAGGGAGGCGTCGTGTTCCATGGGCGGGGCAGAGGTGGGGGGGGCACGGTTCAGCTCTGCCAATGGTCTGCCTCGAGGTGTCTGCTAGGAAGGTAGGGTTGAGTACTAGTTGTGGTGGGAAATAGGAGATTGTTAGCATTGTTTTTGCCTTGATTTTGTTCATCCTTGTCTGCTGAGGTGGTGGTGGTGATGGCGGTGGTATGTGCAATGAGTTTTTGAGTCAGTTTCTTAACCTTTCTGTTTGTTAAAGGATGGTAAGTGAATGTTCATGGTGGTGGTGGTGGTGGTGATGATAGACGTTAAGATAGACTTGATTCATTTCTTTGTCATTTTGTTCCGTACGTGCATCACTAAATATGTTTATTGATAGATTTGGTAGGAGCACAAGTAACATTTATATTCAGAAATACTTTACTCTCTCTCCCAAATATTTTCCAAGGCAACAGAGATGATCAGCTGGGTTTTCAAGTGAGTCTCTTTAGTTAATAATGTAGAAATCTAGTCAGTCTGCCTCTAGAACCATAAAAACACCTTAAAAACCTATGTAAATTTCAATAAGACCTTTTAAAATAGTGAACCTGAAGTAGTGTTTAAGAATACTTAGTTTCATAACACATACATACAAAGTAGACAAGTGGAACAGTGATGACCTGTAAGCAGAGAGAGAGAGAGAGAGAGAGTGGTGGTACCTTGCTGGGGGAACGTTTGGTGGGGGACACATTCCGGGGTGGGGCCAGGAGTTGTTTGGCTCGCTTACTGCTCCCTGGCTCCTCTCCCTCCATCCCTCTCTTCCTGGAGGCCACCGGTGTCTTGGCCTGAGGTATCACCCTGGCTGGCTTCCCCGGACCCTCCTTCGCATGCACCTGCTGAGGGAGGAATGACTTGATGGTTTCCTCCTCCCTTCCATCTCTCCCTTACCTTCCCCCACCCTTACTTACACCCTGGTTTCCTCCACTATCCCCAATCCCCACCCTTCCATTGCTCTCTTACCTTCCTCCACCCTTACTAACACCCTGGTTTCCTCCACTATCCCCAATCTCCACCCTTCCATCTCTCCCTTACCTTCCCCCACCCTTACTTACACCCTGGTTTCCTCCACTATCCCCAATCCCCACCCTTCCATCTCTCCCTTACCTTCCCCCACCCTTACTAACACCCTGGTTTCCTCCACTATCCCCAATCTCCACCCTTCCATCTCTCCCTTACCTTCCCCCACCCTTACTCGCACCCTGGTTTCCTCACTCCACCTGTTCACCCTAAAACCCACCTTCCCCCATCCACTCACCCTCTTGGCCTTCTCCACCTCCCACTGCTTCTCGTGCGTCCCCCACAGATGGTCCAGATATGCCATCAGCTCCTCCCCGTGCACCAGGAAGGGAGTGTTGTTGTGTTTCTCCCACGCCACGGCCAGGGTCTCCAGCCGCTTCTGTACGCGAGGCAGCTCCTGGGAGGGTGTGGGTGGGAAGGTGTTAGTTTGAGAGGGAGGTTAAAAGATATTTGTTCCTGTTTCTTGGCTAATACTTTTATTCTTTTGGGGGATTGGGAATAATAGTGTTTTTTTTGTTTTTCATTGTTTTTGTTGCCCTTCCCCGTCTAAATAGAAAATAAATAATGATGATAATAATAATGGAAGGTGCTAGATGATGACTATGCATGGCTGGCTCTGTGATGTGTTTGTTAGTCTATACAATGCTAGTGATACATGCATGGATATTCAAGGGAGGGTATACACAAAAATATATACATGCATTTTTGTCACAGTGTTTCAAAATCCCCGTATCCAAAAATCAACCAACACTTTGGCTAAATCCGGGTAGAAATTTTTTGTCTTGTGATTCATTTAAGACCACTAACAACCCTAACCACTCAGAAAACTCCTCAGACAACAGGGAAACAGGTCACTCACATTCCTGACTTTCTTCTTGGCCTTCTCCTCCTGCAGCAGAGCACCACCCCGAGTGTTGAAGAGGCGCGAGGGGTCCTTGTCGCGGTCCTTCAGCTCCAGCATGTGGTAGAAGAGGGAGAGGAAGTTCTTCACAGTGGAAAGCAGCTCTTCATTCTCATTGTAGTAGTTTTTCCAGCGTTCCACCTCCCCTTCCAGCAATGCCAGCACGTCCTCTCCCACATCATCTGCAGGGGTTATCAATCCAGTGTTCCTCATATGTTGTGTGTATATAGGAAACTGATATCCACTCACAAGCAAGGTAACGAGACAATACATCCATAAGATACTAGTAAAATCTTCCCTTACATCACAAGGAAGCTTAGACATGACTCCAAGATGCACACTTACAAATGTCCCGTAAGTTTTTCCATATAATTTCTTCTATGGAAACAATGGGTGGCAAAAATCATTCAAATCTCATCCATCTAGTTGCCTATAAACCTGACAAAGTAGTACTACATACACACACACACACACATCATTTACACTCTTAGCCTCTGATGGAAAGGAACACACAGAACCACAACATAAGCCCAATGATATACTGTACAATGATTTACCCTTGCCCCTTCATAATGATACTAACCCCTATCCCACACTCTAACTAGTCCATACAATCACACACACTCCCAGGGATCACACAAAACTATCATTTCCATGCAACCACTCCCGTCACTCTCTATTACACACCATCACTCTTGCTTGCTACACTGTCCTTTTAACACAGCACTCTACCTACACTGTCCTTTTAACACAGCACACACCTGACCACACCTGCAATCACATCAAGCTGGGGGGTAAGAGGAGGAGAAGGAAGGCAGGCAGACAGACAGACACTCACCTGATGTCAAGGCTTTAATCTTGTTCTGCTCTTCCTGGCCCACATAGCACTTGTCCCACCACACAGTCAGCTCCTTGTGCATCTTCTCCACGAACAGCGCCAGGTTGTGTAGACGCAGCACCTTCAGACGCTCCAGCTCCTCCTCCAGCTGTCACAGTAACAGAACAAATTGCCACTCTTGTTATTTATAGCTCTACTGTTTTATTTTTTTATTTACACTAAATCACAGAGGTTAAAAGGGACACGTTTTTTGTGTTCCTACTCAAAAAAACTTTACAAATGGAAATACTTCAAATAACTTGTAGCTATGACATATATACATCAAATATATTACATTACCTATAGCTTCCACAGCAGGAATGTAAGGGTTGTTTGATTACTCACTCACTTTCTAAATGAATAATGAGGCAGACATGAGATGGAAACACAGAAGCACGCAGAGAGTTCCAGAGGTTACGCACAAAGACATAAGCATTAATCATAACCAATGCCTTGAAATTTCCCTCTTGAAAGAATCAGTCATGAGATGGAAACACAGAAGCAGGCAGAGAGTTCCAGAAGTTACACACAAAGACAGAAGCATTAATCATAACCAATGCCTTGAAAACCTCCCTCTTGAAAGAATCAGTCATGAGATGGAAACACAGAAGCAGGCAGAGAGTTCCAGAGGTTACACACAAAGACAGAAGCATTAATCATAACCAATGCCTTGAAAACCTCCCTCTTGAAAGAATCAGTGATAGGAAACACAGAAGCAGGCAGAGAGTTCCAGAGGTTACCAGAGATGAAAGGAGAGTGTGTTGATGGGAGGGAGGCACAGCTCACCTTGGCCAGGTTGGAGGGAGTGTGTCCAGGGGCAGTGGCCAGGAAGGCTTGCCGGTCCTCCTCAGACACCTCCAGCAGCGCCCAGAGGCTCATTATTCGCTCCCTCAGGTCCAGTGACTTGGCCATGTTCTCCTTCACTTGGAATTCAAGGTCTGAGTGCACTGACTGGGGAAGAATGACCATTGAAAGTAAGGAGAATTATCTATCTATCTATATGCCAGGCCTTCAGTCATCAATGCACACAAAATGACCCAGACAAGACAACACACACACACACACACACACACACACACACACACACACACACACACACACACACACACACACACCATACACACACACACACACCTGCAAAATAAATTGTATGACTTCTGTTGAAAAAAAGTGTAGAAAAGTGTACATAAATGTTCATTTTATAGAAAAGGTTTATATGAGTGTATGGATGCTTATGAAAGTTTTAACAAATATATAAGAACACTGCAATACCTTACTGAATCACTTTAATCAATACTGTTCCTACTTTGTGCATTTTTGACTACTGCAGGATGATCTGGAATGTAATACCTGCGATGCAATGAGGAATGACTATACTGCTAAAAAACAACTTGACACGCACCCTGAGGCGCTGAATGGTGGCCTGGTCGAGGGAGATGTCCTCGTCGTCAGAGCAGACCACCTCCCGCGTGAAGGAGTCCTCTGGGGATTGCTCCAGCTGCTCCAGGAAGCTCAGCAAGCCGGCCTTCAGTCTCTTGTACGTCGCCTCCCGCTCATCCTGGTGGGAGAGGCTGGCGGTGGTGATACATTCTGCGACTGTTGTGTTAGTTGTTGTAGGGACACCACTTAGGTAAGACAGACACAAACAATACCTCACACACAACATATATACTTTATACATGCGCACACACACTGGCAACAACATTCAAAAGCTGGGATATTGTCCATTGTAACAGGCACAAGGACATTATAGTGTTTGGAAGACCAGCAACTTGCATCCATCTGTCCCTCCACTGCAGCACACATTACCTTGAGCTCCTCCATGGCCCTGATGTGTTCCTCCACGGCCTTCAGCTGCTCCAGGGAGGGAGTCAGGTCGGAGGGGACGTAGAATGGCTCCTCACACAGCAGCTCACACAGACCCTGCATAACACACCACACAGTGAAGGCTAAATCATTACTTCTACATTTCAGTCTGTGGGAAAGGCATAGAGAGCAACACTACAACTGAAAAGTATGATTCACAACCAGACCATTTCATTCACAACCTGCACATTTCATTCTAGGGAAAAGCAATGGTTGGTATTGCTATTTCTCGTATTTCTGTGTTTATCCAGTCAAGCTGTTAATATCCTTTTAACCAAAAATAACAGTGCCTTTATCTATTCCTGTTTATGTAATAAATTAAATAAGTAAAGCACTTTTATATCATCATCTCTATCTTAGAACCCTCAGAATTCTCAGGAATGAGCATCACAAAGGGACAGATAAACAGTTCTAGTTAACTCAGTCTGTGGAAAGCATAACTAACATTAACAAACTGTTTGTTTCTGTACCATAACACAGCCACGGAATTATGAATGCTTTGTCATGGAATGCTGCAATAATAGCAACTCAATATGCAGATGTATGGTACTTCATTAGAACACACACACACACACACACACACAGACACACATCACTCTTTCTTGGTTTGCTGCAGGTTCACCATAAATTCCTGCATCACAGTACCCACCCACCCACACACACACATACCTCATCCTTCTCCTGCAAGTTCCTGAGTGTCTCCTGTCGCTCTTTCTTGGTCTGCTGCAGCTTCTCTAGGCGTTCCTGCATCACAGCATCCAGGTCCAGCAGTGTGAGGCCGTCGACAGCATCTTCAGGTTCAATAAGTAACTCCTGAAGGACGGAGACAGAGTACAGACTGTTGGCTTGCTCATACACAAGCATCTCCATTCTAAAATACTCTGCACTCTCAACGTGACTGTTTTAAAGGGTTACATAGATAATTATGCGAGTTCTCATGAGTGTTTCTCCAGTTCACTAAATACAAATTTTGTTAACCTGCGACTATAATCATAAAAACATCCTCAAAAATGTGTCACTTCATCTAGAGCCTTTTGAAAGTAGTTAAGGTGTAAATGGAAGCCTTTTTTTCCAGAATGTGGAAAAATTGTAAACATACGGATAGTTAGGTAAATACACACCCTAACAAACACACACAGACACACACACACTCAGCTCACAACAGAGAGTGCCTGGGCCCAGTGAAGCAAATGAGTGAACCTCTTAATGTGTAGTTCCTGTTCACCAAGCAGAAAGTAGGTATGGGATGTAACTCAAGGGGTTACGGCCTCACTGTCCCAGTCCCACACACACACACACACACACACACACACACACACGGACACACACACACATGTAGACAAAGGACAATGGCTCCTCACACACCTGACACAGCTTGACAATCTCGATGGTGTTGTGTTCAATCTGCTTGACAATGCGAGACTTCAAGGCACGTTCATCCACAAAGATCTTCTCAAGCAGATTCTGAAAGGTGGAATTTCATTAAAAGTGAAACTTGCAGTTGAAATTCTTGCTCATATGTTATCAACTTCTCAAGTAGATTGTGAAAGATGATGAAATCTATACATAACTTATTAAAATTCAAAACCATATGTGTACCAGCTTGTTTGCTTTTTTCTTACTAAAGATTACAACTTCCCAATGCTGTCAAAATAGTTCACTGGTCTTCAGGTTGAAATATTCTCACTGGTCCATGCATCTTTTACACAGGTGCTGCTGTGTGTAGGTCTAACAGCTCCTTGTAACCTCCCTCACTCACTCACACTCTCATCACAAACCACCACAACGACTCACTGAGATGTGGCCGTAGAAGATGCGCTTTCTCTCTCTCCTCTGGTCCTCACTGAGTCCCAGGTCATCCCACAGGTTCTCCAGCTGTGTCAGAGTGTCCTGCACCTGTTGCTGTGTGCTCGTGTGCAGCCTGGTGGGGGAGCCGGGCAGGCCGGGGGACGAGGGTGATGATGGGGAGGGATATCTGTTGGTAGGGTGTTGTGTGAGACTTTTATCACTTATTTTGTTGCTTAATGAAGACTGAATAAAAAACCCGGCATATTTCATCAATGGAGTGAGATCAGAAAATGAAAGGAAGATGATGATGATATGGAGGATAGAAACATGTTGATAGCAAGCTATATTAAAGCTTTTACCTCAATAAACAGGGATGAAAGGAGAAAGAATGGGATGATGAGATGAATACTTACTACTGTCATGAGTTGTATCAAATATTTTTTTACCCTTTGCTTTGTACCATTAATAATTCCTGAACTAAAACCTACATAACTGCACGGCAAAGGATGGTGATGACATGAAAAACTTATCAATTACATGAGTTGCATAAAATTATACCCTCTATACTGCAACATTAGTATATAGCAGATGAAAATTACAAGTGCCATTACCAGCCACAAGGTTAAAGCACTAATGTAACAACAATTTAGAACCCGAGCAACAATTTCCATATCTTTAACCCCTTCAGCACTCGGACACATTTCTACTACGAGTGTTGGTTGAGACTAGACTATTCTTTTGACATTAGGAAGAATCTATGGAGGTCAGAAGATCAATGACCAGTCTGTACTACTTTAATCCCCACAGGAATTTCGGAAGTTATATAAAATTGACAAATAATAAGCAGAAAATGTATAAAAATATGTCCCAGTACTGAAGAGGTTAAATAAGACACAATACATTTTAACCATCAATTCTGTTACAAAACCCAGAGAAAAACATGCATAATCATAAAAAAATATTGTATGAACCTTAAACAATTAAAAAAGATTAGCCACACTAGACAAAGCAGAGATGGTGATAATCAAGGGGCATAAAAGATGAGTGATGAAGATAAGGGAAGGAAAGACAAAGAACAGGGAAAAATGAAGGTAGATAAAGATAGACAGGGTAAGAACAGGCAGGGGAATGCATGAACAGGATTAAATAAAAGCAGGTAAGGATAAATAGGGTAAAAGCAGGGGTAGGTAGGGAAAGACAGGGTAAGAACAGACAGCAAGAGGCAGGAACAGAGGTAAATAAGAGCAGGAAAGGATAGATAGGATAAAAACAGACAGGAACAGGGGAAAACAGGGGTGGGTATAGATTGGCAGGGTAAGAACAGGCAGGAGAGGCAGGAACACAGGTAAATAAGAGCAGGAAGGAATAGACAGGATAAAAATAGACAGGAACAGGGGAAAACAGGGAGGTAAATTTTTACTTTAACACCAGTCTCAAGTTGGCTTTTCCTACCCTTCCCATCTGTTACAGCTTTCCATACTGAGAAATTTGATCCCCCATAACTAACTGGCGCAAAAATCAATTATAATGGCGCAAGCAATTTTTTGAAGATTTACCGAATTTGCGGGACGCGGGACTCGACTAGCCACCTGGTAACACCGCCCCGTGTAGTGTCTCGAGGGTAACTGAACGTCTGTTAGCAGCAATCTGATCTAAAACATTATACGAACTAAACGTAACCTGGCGGGGGTCAAATCTAGTATTATTCCCTGGTAAATCTTGAGACTGGTGTTAAAGTAGAATAATACCGGGATTAACAGGTAAAAACAGGCAGGGAAGGAAGGAACAGGTTAATTTAAGAGTAGGCAGGGGTAGATAGAGTAACAAAACATGCAGGAAGAAGGGCGAATAGGGACTGGCAGGGTAAGAACAGGCAGGGAGAGGCAAGGGACACGCAGGACAAGGGCCAAAACACAAGGGTTACTCCATATCCCGGCCGAATCATCCCTAAATTCTCCCTTATTACTCTGCAAACTTCCCTGACCCGCTAATGACCATGATAACTAGTGAGATAAGATGGTGCTCACCCACTATCAGCCATATTAGATAAAGTTGGAACAGGACGCAGCAAGGAACAACTTTTGGGGGTTTGAATGTTGTGTTATGGCGCTGCAGTTGCTGATGGCTGACTGCGTAGTAGTTTATAACTACTAATACCTTCACATCTACACGTTTTTAGCTTGTTTTATTGTGTTCACTTAAAGTTTTATTATATATTGTACTGTTTTGATGTGTTTAAGTGAGTCTATAATGGTTTGTTAAGGTTATAAGTGGGTGTTTTGTATTTGTGAGTTATCAGTGTTGTGTTTCTTTCGTTCATTAATTGAAGTGTATTTCTTCAGTCTAGGTTGTTTTTCCTTCACTGGGGTTAAGTAATGGTATACTTTCTTGTTACTTGTTAATTCATATTTCACATTAAGGCTTTATAAGCGCGGTATTTCATTGGTTCAGGATAATTTGTTCTTCTTCACGGGACTACAAATGCTGTCCTCTTTGAATATTCAGCTTGGTATACTTTACTAATGGTGTACAATATTGCCTTTATCATATGTTGTCTACTCAAGTTTTAAATAAAGTGGTATTAATGTGTGATAAGATAGCCAGTTCATCACTTATCTAATATAATCATTCAGTAGCCGAATTAATATTATGCTATTTCAACCTTAGTTCCAGCGTTTTCATAGATGCAAATGC
>CM035209.1:1106492-1125762 GCA_020233015.1 Callinectes sapidus | reverse complement strand
ATGTGTGTATGTATGTGCGTGGTGGGGGTGAGAGTAGACAAAGAAGCAACGGGTCTGGGAGGGGAAGGAGAGAGAGAGGCCGGAGGAGCGACACAAGGGAGAAGGGGGCTTTTGACGATTCAGCAAATAGTTTCTGCCGCCGCCCGGCGACAGGCAGTGAGGGGAGAGAGCAGAGAGAAGAGAGTTGGGGCCCAGTGAGGAGGACAGAGGGAAGAGCTGCCTTGCTTCCCCTTGTTCCTGGACAGATATATTCTGACTGCCATGTAATAGTACCTGTGCGTTGGCAGTGTGTGCGCCTGGACTGTGTGTGCCTAGTTGACTTCGTGGAAGCCTGCTGGGAGGCCGTGAATGAGGTGTGACGTGTGAGGAGGCCCGAGCTGCCGCCTTGCTGTGTCGTCTTGCTGAGCGCGCCTTTGTCATTGTGTGAGGCGTGTCACGGTCCCCCGTGTTACCTGTAGTGCTTGCTGAGTAAACTAGCCAAAGTGAACTCTGTGTGTTTGCTTTGTCCCTCATTTTTAGCTGCTATAGGTATACTTCGCTACACTTGCCCATCCGAACCATGTGGAAGTTGCCCTGCTTGTGCACCTGGGAGGCCTGTGTGAACCCTGTGGCCTGAGACGTGCTGCTGGGGGCAGAGAGAGGGTGTGAAGAAGAAACAGGGGGGGTGAACGTATATATATATATATATATATATATATATATATATATATATATATATATATATATATATAGATATATATATATGAGAGAGAGAGAGAGAGAGAGAGAGAGAGAGAGAGAGAGAGAGAGAGAGAGAGAGAGAGAGAAACGTATTTATAGTATAATCAAGGAGTATGATGAAATATGATAAATTATGATATAATATTGGTGGAAAAGGGTGCTAATGTAGTAGACACGAAGGAGTAAACTAGTGTAAAGTATGCATCATTCTAAAAGCCTTTTCTTCACTTTCTATGGAAATTACTTATGCATTAGGGTGTTTTCATTAGGTTAGAGTAGGTTAGGTGTTGGCGCAGTTTTGATTAAACTGGAATGCATTGATACTTGTACTATATGTGAAAAACACAGAGATTTTCCCCCCAAATCGAGGTACTTTTTTTTTTTTTAGCAATATCTAGGGAATTTTTCAAATTGGTTTCCCGCGGGCAGGAATGTCCATTTCGTGTTCTCGCCATCAAAATACTAGTGTTGCATTTTTCATTTAGCATCTGCGAGAAAGGAAGGCATAAAAAAGATTATCCAGTTTAAAGTTTTTTGGTCAGAATTGAACAAATAAAGATGTCTTAAGGGTGATGTTTGTTTTTCCTTATCTTTAAGTTTTTTTTCCCTTTATTCAGTGTTTTTAATGTTTTCTATTTTCTTTTCTTTTTTTCTTTATATTTATTTTCTTATATTTCTCTCCTTTTGTCTTTTTTGTTCTTTTCTGTCTTTGGTTTATTTTCTTGCTAATTTTACCTTTATTTTCTTGTTTTTGATGCGTTTCCTTCTGTTTATCTTCTATTTTGTTAATATTCAGTTATTTTTTGTTTCTCTTCTTTTCACTTTCTTCCTATATCCTTTGTTTACACACCCTTGTATTCTTTCCCTCTTCATCATCCACTCTTAATCATCTCCCATTATTTCTCAGTCTCTTTGTCTTTCCGTATTTACCCCCCCCCCCTTTTTTTTCCTGTTTCTTTCCTATTGTTTCTTCTCTTTCTGCATTATATTTCTCTTGCTCATTATCTTAACGTAACATCATTCATGCTTTCAAATATGTTATCATAGTAGCCCTAGAACAATAATAACGATTACTACTACTACTAGAAATCTTGAAATCTTTGAAGAGTAATGAATAAGATCTTAAAAATGACAATGATAAAGTAAAGACTTGCATATAAACATTGTACTATTTTATTCCTTAGATTTAACAAGAGACTGAACACTCATGAACACTTGGGTGAGACCTCAAGATATATGGAAAGCTTGTAAAAAATTCTAGAATTCTTTTTTAAAAAATACAGCTTTAAACTCTCCCTTTCTAAATCCTACACAGCCACACCAACCCACTGAAAGGTACAATGAATATCACCCAAACTTTCACATAAGTAACATAAGTTTATAACCTTACCAATAATTTGTACACTTGCTCTATTATGCAATCAACACCAATTCATACCTGTCTCTAATTAAGTCTGGAATTACCTGCCCTGAGTGTATTATGTGTAGCTAAATTTAATATAGTAACCAAGGGAAGGTGTGTGAGGCTGCGATGAGTCAATGAAAAGAGACAGATGTGGCTGTCTTGTTACTGAGTAAATCCATGTGAATCACTTGTCTGGTGAGGAGGAGGAGGAGGAGGAGGTAATGTTGTGCAGTTTGGCAGTCATGTTCACAAGGCAAGTAGCAAATAATACTTCTACCATATTTGGTGCTGCATTCTCTTATCTACTGAAACACATCAGGCTTTATAAGACTGTCAGCAAATAAGAGAGTCAAAAAACAAACTGCTGATGACAGACACCTATCTGAGTAACTATACCTACACAATATCAATAAGCTGAAATGGAACTACAGGCACTTAGAAGTTTTGACTAATCAATTACTCCTTTGCTTCTAGTGTAATCTATCAAATTATGACATGTACAAGACAATTCTTCTAAGCTTAAATGAAGCCCAGAGCAGTCCAAGGATTAACATTGAAAGAAAACACACAATATAGAAAAGAGAATGCTAGTTAATCAGTTTCTGACCATAACTGTACCAAATATAGCAGCAAATGGCTACATCAATGGTAATTTAATATATGTACAAGGGAAAGGAAAAAGAAAAAAAGAAGCAGCATAAGAATTGAGGGGCAATGCACATATAGTGTGGCATTAGATGTTATAGTGTATTATATATTTAGACAGTAATGTAGAAGAGGAAAAGAAGGACAGTATTATAAAAAGAATGGGAAATATAAAACTAATGTGGTAGGTGTGTGAACCAATACCAATGGGACAATAAAATTTTAAAAAAGTATAGAAATATAAGTACAGAAAATATGATATATATATATATATATATATATATATATATATATATATATATATATATATATATATATATATATATATATATATATATATATATAATGTCCTTATGAATACATATATGTACAAATCCTTAAGAGTTATCAACCAATATACAATATACATAGCTGAGATGTGAATTGTTACAGGAAAAGATCACTACCTATCAAACCCTAAAGAAAAATTGAACTGTGGTGTTTTATCAATGGTAGTGACTGTTTATGTGACAGTCTGACCAATGTTCTGGACGTACCTGTGTTTGGGGAGAATGTGAAGGTTGTGAGAGTAGCACAGGTATGTGGCTGTGTGACCTGTGTTAGGCAATTCCTGGTTAGATTGAGTTCAGTTCAGTTCAGCTGATTCTAAATTTTATGGACCTCAGTTTTGTATTTAACGGGAATTTGCATGAAGTTTGTGAAAAAGGGGAAGAGTAATGAAACGTTAAGTTTAGTTTAGTTCACAGGATCACCAATTTTGTGAACTTGGCTTTCCATTTGTGGGAACCTAAAGTTTGAGAGAGTGGTAAAGGTGTGACTTAACCTGAGTAACAAATGGTGACTGCCTTATACAGTGGATCACTAACTCTGTCCATCTCAGCTTTCTGTTTAGAGTGATATATGAGTGAAGTTTATGAGAATGTCAATGGTAATTCATGTGTGGCTGTGACCTGGAGTCAGTAAAGAATAGTTGAGTTTAATTCAGCTCAGTGGATTGCCAGTTTTGTGGATCTCAGTTTGCTGTTTTAGAAGATCTACATTAAGTTTTTGAGAGAAGAGAATAAATTAAGTTTCATATATCGCATATTTCACTTATACATTATTTCTTTTCATTGTTGTAAAGTTGTAAATTTGCCCTGTTAAACCTTCCTACAGTGTGTGTGTGTGTGCGCATGTGCATTCACCACGGTCACCTGCTGGTCACCCAGCCAGCCTTTTCCCTACAGAGCGAGCTCAGAGCTCATAGACCAATCTTCGGTGTGTATGTGTGCGCATGTGTGTATGTATGTGCACATGTGCATGTGCATGTGTGTATAGCTTATACTTGTTATGTGTAATGCGATAAAATACTCTTAAACTATGCATCCTACTTTTCACATTCATCAGAAAATTTGGATTATCAGATTATTTGTAGAACCTTCTTCTACTTTCTCATTTTGTGATTTAAAGCACCCACAGTTATCGTCTTGCCACCTTCTTTCAGAACTCTTACTCTACTGTAGATAATCATATCAACTATCTATCTGTCTATCCCTATACTGGGCCAGCAATTCCACTAAAGAGGGCCCAGACACACTGTTACACACATCATTCACACACAGTAGTCCTGTCAGCTCCTGGTGGAGAGACAGCCAATCACATCACAAAGGACAAAAGTTAACTGAGTGTGCTTATATGATACTCGTTATGCATTTTGTGATGAGTGTAGTTTTCTCTTCCATTAATTTTCATCTCATATTCCCTAACTCATAAAAGCATTAGAATAATAAATAAGTTAACTGTGTGGTCATCTAGTGCTAAGAATGTGACCTTATGTAGTTATGTGTGTCTTTTTATTTCTTTATCATGTATCCCCCAGAACTCAAAAACCATACGGACAAAGAAAGGTAACTTGTTGCATAATAATACTAATTGATCTGTATATTCAATGATTTAAGTGAAGCCTTGTCTAATAGAAATCCCCTCTATACATTGTCTCAACATTCAAGCTAATCATGTAAGGAATGTATGTATGGTTCTTATTACTGTACTTTTTATAACTGGAATATAGTTTTATCTTCACTATTTATCTCTCTTCAAAGTTTTTACCATTTATATTCTGCATGAGACAAATAATTTCGGGATGTGTATGGTTACATATTGATGATCATTTTGTGATTGGGGTATAGCTTACCTTTGTCTAATACTCATTTGGTTTCTGTGTTATCTCAAAATTTCAAAACATAAAGGACTCTTGGCATATTCACCCATGCAGTGTGATTATGTATCAGATCCTATATCAACACTGTCCCATATGGTCTATTAATGTGCTGTAATTAACACGTGTATCTCTGTGTGTATGTAAGAAAGCTCTGGATGGACTGTGTAGCTTCATATAAAGTAACAAACCTTATCACATGACAGTGTGAATCTGAACACAGCACACAACCAATCACAACAATAAATATCTCTCATAAAACCTTAAAAGAAATAATAAATAAATATCAAACAGAAATGTGTGATAATTTGTAGTTACCTTCCTATCAAGACAGCATCATGCACAGACAGATAGGTAAAACAGACAAAGTTAATCAAGCAGCAGATGAACAACCAAGAGGAACTGTGAAACCTAAAACCCAGGGCAAGATTGGAGCTCACCTACATCATGAGAAGTCTTACCACAGCTGAGAGACATTAGCATAGTAAAGATTGGTAAGCAAAATATGACACATTTGATCAAGTACCAATGACACACCAAAAGATAACCAGGAAATTTAAAGCCACAGTAAGACCAGAACCTGCCTAAATGAAAAAAAATCTTGTCTCAGATAGAATCTTAGCATAGTACAGACAAATAGATGAGACACAAGACAAAACTGATTAAGTAGCAGTTACACACCAGAGGTGCCACAAAACCTGAACCCAAAGTGAGACTGGAACCTGCCTAGATGAGAAACCTGAGTGGCCGGTCTCTGCTGGGATAACGAGGACTCTTGGGGCCGAGGCAGGGCTGTGAGGTGGTGCGGCGCAGGGCTGGGCTCCTCAGGGGGGACGGAGAGTACAGGATGGGCCGACGTTTGTTGCCCTTGGTGGGGGATGCAAGGTGGAGAGCGTCCCTGAATCGCCGGCCCTGGTTCTGTGGGTGCGGAGAGAACTGTGGCTTTGTTTTGGCCTCTTCCAGGATGGACGAGTGGACTACAGCCCCTCGCCGTGCCTCTGTGATGTCAGCCTGAGGATGAGATGAGAGCAGGTGGTTTTGCAGTGAGTGTTGCATTGTAATAAGCACTGAATGTAAAGAGCACACAACAATGGCAACACTAACTGTCTCATTTGTCAAATGACTTCACTATACTGAAATAATAAAACAAAAAAATAGGAAAACTTTCTTTCCTCTCCTTCCTACAAGTACAACTGTTCAAATATGTCATGGATATTAGACAATATATATTTCTCAATGTATGTACAGTACACTACTTATGCCTTGATATCATTTTTGAAGATATCTTTAATTTGAAAGAATAATCAATAATGTATAAATGAGAACTTAAGGTAAATACAGCAAGCAGTCTAAAGCTACCAACATCTTATCTTGTACTTACTCATGTCAACTTCTCATTTCATAACATCACACTAAAGCCACTAAAATTGCAATCAGCAAGGCATTTGTTTCTTATATAAGCACATGAAGTAAATAATGTACCACACACGTCATCATTCTATCCAGGTATCTATATGACGTGCCAGCAATGCCACACCAGGCGGCCCAGACAAAGCACAGATAAGGCACAACTCTACAATTACTAAAAGAAATAAAAGAAAAGCAACAGCAGCTGAACCAGTCAGCCAGTTCACACATACACAAAAACACTAAAATATAACATGTCAGTAAATATCATACTGAAAACATGAGGAGTAAGACTTGCAAGCCTGGAACAAAATGTAAAACTCTTGTACTGTGAAGAAACCTCAACAGCCTCAGCACAACACATGGACAACAACAGTCATGAGTGTGTCTGCATGTCACCTGCAGTGTCTTGTACTGTGTATAGCCTAGAGGTGACATGAGGTGAGGGAAGCATGTACACCATTCAGTCTTTAGTTCATTGATACAATTACATGTGTCAGGTACTCAACAGTAAGCTACTCAACAATGAATTCAATAATAAAAAGCTACACTACCATGCTTGATGGTAAGATTAGAAAATATACAATTTCATGCATGGAGTACAAAATGTTTAGGAATAGTGGTGGCACCTCTGCCTTGGCCACCTGGTAAAGGAGGAGTGCTGCTGGGGGAGCAAAGCATCAGACACAGATCACTAACACATGCATTGACAATCCTCCCAGTAACTCTTGCTTCACAAGAGAATAAAACCATCCATACATGAACTGCTGCTACATTTCTAATGTCATGGGGGAACACAGCATAAAATATATAGACAGACAACATAATATGGACTGATGTTCTTCCCAGTGACATTTGTTTCACATGCATAAACATACATTGCTTACTTGTACAGCGGCTATATTTCTAATGCCATGCTTACTGCCATATCTAAGTGCAATCAATATTTATAAGCAAAGGGTGAAGGACAGGACCAGCAAGGCAGCAGTGACACAGCTACACAGCTACACAGCCACAGAGCACACACCTCCCAGGCTGCAGACAAGTAGGTGGGTGGGGCAACAAGGAGCCTAGAACAAGGTTTTCATGATCCCTTTAGGGGCCTGGTCTAGCGTGGTGCTGTTCAGGCCTTCGTTGCTTTGGAGGGGATCCTGCAAGGGGACACACGCTGAGGGGGGGAAGCCGAACACAAACAAACACACACACACACACACACACAAATACATCCAGTCAAATGGAATACACAAAACAAAGTCTTTTTTGTCTCTTTTTTGCTTAATCCTTGCAAGTCTAATTGATCTCTCACACACTACTACTACTACCACTACTACTACACCCACACACACACACACACACACACACACACTCTCACAACAGAAGCATCATCCCTTTATACATTTTGAACCCAGACACTCGAGGAAATCAAGGCCATATATGTACAGTACACCACACCAAAGCAGAGACCTTCAGACGGCATCACACAGGCATTTCCTCCACTGGTTCCTGGCACACTCCAAGGAGCTATGATAATTTCAAGCTTTGGTGAACTAAGTGCTTCTCTGTCAGAATAAGCATGATTAGCCCAATTTTCCTATCATATAGATGCAGTTTTTAATTAATGCAGCAGACTTTGAAATTGTCCACCCCACTTCTCTGGTAGTATAAGGTGTCTATTAAAATGAAGATGCGCTAAGATGAAGGCCATGAAATCCAGGTTTGAGTATATATATATGGACTACTGGATTGGTGTATATCCTGATCCATAGACTGAGCTCAATGAAAATTAAGATCTACTAAGAAAAACTCCAACAAGAAATGGATATGCATTAAAACAAGGTGGTTCTCTCTCTCATACTTCTCCCTCATCAAACGTTTAGTACAATATGTCACCTCTCAGGGTAAATCCACAATAAAGGGAGGAAGTCTTGCCTTGTGTGATGCCAACTGAAGCACTGAAACAAGCCAGTATATTCACTCCTGTGCTACCATCCCTGTGCATGTGTGTGTGTGCGTGTGTTGGTTAGTAAGTCAATATTTCATCCCATGTTCAAACCACCAATAAATAAACAAATATAGGTAGTATAGAGAAGGAAGGAAGGAAGGAAGGAAGGAAGGAAGGAAGGAAGGAAGGAATAAATAAATAAATAAAGAATGAAAGAAAAAGAAAGAAAAAAGAAAGAAAGAGTAAGTTATCATAATTAAAGATTGAAATAAAGATATGTACACAAAAACAAGAAAAAAAATCAAGAAAAGGAATAAGAAAGAAAAAAAAGAAGAAAAAAAAAAACAGAACAAAGAAACATACAATCATAAAAAAACATAACCTACCAATAAAAAAGTAATAATGACACCCTTCAGTAAAAAAAAAAAAAAAAAAAAAGACACAGAAAATGGGTACAAGAAAACAGAATAAGAGGAGACCACCTTACAACTTACAAACACAGTCCTCACACCCTCACTGTTCCTACACTCACCTTGAACTTGTCATAGGTGATGGACTGGAGGGAGGCGTCGTGTTCCATGGGCGGGGCAGAGGTGGGGGGGGCACGGTTCAGCTCTGCCAATGGTCTGCCTCGAGGTGTCTGCTAGGAAGGTAGGGTTGAGTACTAGTTGTGGTGGGAAATAGGAGATTGTTAGCATTGTTTTTGCCTTGATTTTGTTCATCCTTGTCTGCTGAGGTGGTGGTGGTGATGGCGGTGGTATGTGCAATGAGTTTTTGAGTCAGTTTCTTAACCTTTCTGTTTGTTAAAGGATGGTAAGTGAATGTTCATGGTGGTGGTGGTGGTGATGATAGACGTTAAGATAGACTTGATTAATTTCTTTGTCATTTTGTTCCGTACGTGCATCACTAAATATGTTTATTGATAGATTTGGTAGGAGCACAAGTAACATTTATATTCAGAAACACTTTACTCTCTCTCCCAAATATTTTCCAAGGCAACAGAGATGATCAGCTGGGTTTTCAAGTGAGTCTCTTTAGTTAATAATGTAGAAATCTAGTCAGTCTGCCTCTAGAACCATAAAAACACCTTAAAAACCTATGTAAATTTCAATAAGACCTTTTAAAATAGTGAACCTGAAGTAGTGTTTAAGAATACTTAGTTTCATAACACATACATACAAAGTAGACAAGTGGAACAGTGATGACCTGTAAGCAGAGAGAGAGAGAGAGAGAGAGTGGTGGTACCTTGCTGGGGGAACGTTTGGTGGGGGACACATTCCGGGGTGGGGCCAGGAGTTGTTTGGCTCGCTTACTGCTCCCTGGCTCCTCTCCCTCCATCCCTCTCTTCCTGGAGGCCACCGGTGTCTTGGCCTGAGGTATCACCCTGGCTGGCTTCCCCGGACCCTCCTTCGCATGCACCTGCTGAGGGAGGAATGACTTGATGGTTTCCTCCTCCCTTCCATCTCTCCCTTACCTTCCCCCACCCTTACTTACACTCTGGTTTCCTCCACTATCCCCAATCCCCACCCTTCCATCTCTCCCTTACCTTCCCCCACCCTTACTTACACCCTGGTTTCCTCCACTATCCCCAATCCCCACCCTTCCATCTCTCCCTTACCTTCCCCCACCCTTACTCGCACCCTGGTTTCCTCCACTATCCCCAATCTCCACCCTTCCATCTCTCCCTTACCTTCCCCCACCCTTACTCGCACCCTGGTTTCCTCACTCCACCCATTCACCCTAAAACCCACCTTCCCCCATCCACTCACCCGCTTGGCCTTCTCCACCTCCCACTGCTTCTCGTGCGTCCCCCACAGATGGTCCAGATATGCCATCAGCTCCTCCCCGTGCACCAGGAAGGGAGTGTTGTTGTGTTTCTCCCACGCCACGGCCAGGGTCTCCAGCCGCTTCTGTACGCGAGGCAGCTCCTGGGAGGGTGTGGGTGGGAAGGTGTGAGTTTCAAGATATTTGTTGCTGTTTCTTGGCTAATACTTTTATTCTTTTGGGGATTGGGAATAATAGTGGGTTTTTTGTTTTTCATTGTTTTTGTTGCCCTTCCCCGTCTAAATAGAAAATAAATAATGATGATAATAATAATGGAAGGTGCTAGATGATGACTATGCATGGCTGGCTCTGTGATGTGCTTGTTAGTCTATACAATGCTAGTGATACATGCATGGATAGTCAAGGGAGGGTATACACAAAAATATATACATGCATTTTTGTCACAGCGTTTCAAAATCCCCGTATCCAAAAATCAACCAACACTTTGGCTAAATCCAGGTAGAAAAATTTTGTCTTGTGATTCATTTAAGACCACTAACAACCCTAACCACTAAGAAAACTGCTCAGACAACAGGGAAACAGGTCACTCACATTCCTGACTTTCTTCTTGGCCTTCTCCTCCTGCAGCAGAGCACCACCCCGAGTGTTGAAGAGGCGCGAGGGGTCCTTGTCGCGGTCCTTCAGCTCCAGCATGTGGTAGAAGAGGGAGAGGAAGTTCTTCACCGTGGAAAGCAGCTCTTCATTCTCATTGTAGTAGTTTTTCCAGCGCTCCACCTCCCCTTCCAGCAATGCCAGCACGTCCTCTCCCACATCATCTGCAGGAGTTATCAGTCCAGTGTTCCTCATAATGTTGTGTGTGTATATAGGAAACTGATATCTACTCACAAGCAAGGTAACGAGACAATACATCCATAAGATACTAGTAAAATCTTCCCTTACATCACAAGGAAGCTTAGACATGATTCCAAGATGCACACTTACAAATGTCCCGTAAGCTTTTCCATGTAATTTCTTCTATGGAAACAATGGGTGGCAAAAATCATTCAAATCTCATCCATCTATTTGCTTATAAACCTGACGAAGTAGTACTACACACACACACACACACACACACACACATCATTTACACTCTTAGCCTCTGATGGAAAGGAACACACAGAACTACAACAAAAGCCCAATGATTTACCCTTGCCCCTTCATAATAATAATATGATACTAACCCCTATCCCACACTCTAACTAGTCCATACAATCACACAAACTCCCTGGGATCACACAAAACTATCATTTCCATGCAACCACTCCCGTCACTCTCTATTACACACCATCACTCTTGCTTGCTACACTGTCCTTTTAACACAGCACACACCTGACCACACCTGCAATCACACCAAGCTGAGGGGGTAAGAGGAGAAGGAAGGAAGGCAGGCAGGCAGGCAGGCAGGCAGGCAGGCAGGCAGGCAGACAGACACTCACCTGATGTCAAGGCTTTAATCTTGTTCTGCTCTTCCTGGCCCACATAGCACTTGTCCCACCACACAGTCAGCTCCTTGTGCATCTTCTCCACGAACAGCGCCAGGTTGTGTAGACGCAGCACCTTCAGACGCTCCAGCTCCTCCTCCAGCTGTCACAGTCACCGAACAATATGCCACTCTGGTTAATTATAGCTCTACTGTTTTATTTATTTTATTTACACTAAATCACAGAGGTTAAAAGGGGCATGTTTTTTGTGTTCCTATTCGAAAAACCTTTACAAATGGAAATACTTCAAATAACTTGTAGCTGTCACATAAATACATCAAATATATTACATTACCTATAGCTTCCACAGCAGGAATGTAAGGGTTGTTTGATTACTCACTCACTTTCTAAATGAATAATGAGGCAGACATGAGATGGAAACACAGAAGCAGGCAGGGAGTTCCAGAAGTTACACACAAAGACAGAAGCATTAATCCTAACCATTGCCTTGAAAACCTCCCTCTTGAAAGAATCAGTGATAGGAAACACAGAAGCAGGCAGGGAGTTCCAGAGGTTACACACAAAGACAGAAGCATTAATCCTAACCAATGCCTCGAAACCTCCCTCTTGAAAGAATCAGTCATGAAATGGAAACACAGAAGCACGCAGAGAGTTCCAGAGGTTACACACAAAGACATAAGCATTAATCATAACCATTGCCTTGAAAACCTCCCTCTTGAAAGAATCAGTGATAGGAAACACAGAAGCAGGCAGAGAGTTCCAGAGGTTACCAGAGATGAAAGGAGAGTGTGTTGATGGGAGGGAGGCACAGCTCACCTTGGCCAGGTTGGAGGGAGTGTGTCCGGGGGCAGTGGCCAGGAAGGCTTGCCGGTCCTCCTCAGACACCTCCAGCAGCGCCCAGAGGCTCATTATTCGCTCCCTCAGGTCCAGTGACTTGGCCATGTTCTCCTTCACTTGGAATTCAAGGTCTGAGTGCACTGACTGGGGAAGAATGACCATTGAAAGTAAGGAGAATTATCTATGCCAGGCCTTCAGTCATCAATGCACACAAAATGACCCAGACAAAACACACACACACACACACACACACACACACACACACACACACACACACACACACACACACACACACACACACACACACACACCTGCAAAATAAATTGTATGACTTCTGTTGAAAAAAAGTGTAGAAAAGTGTGCATAAATGTTTATTTTATAGAAAAGGTTTATATGAATGTATGGATGCTTATGAAAGTTTAAACAAATATATAAGAACACTGCAATACCTTACTGAATCACTTTAATCAATACTGTTCCTACTTTGTGCAATTTTTGACTACTGCAGGATGATCTGGAATGTAATACCTGTGATAAATGAGGAATGACTATAATGATCACAAACAACTTGACACCCACCCTGAGGCGCTGAATGGTGGCCTGGTCGAGGGAAATGTCCTCGTCGTCAGAGCAGACCACCTCCCGCGTGAAGGAGTCCTCTGGGGATTGCTCCAGCTGCTCCAGGAAGCTCAGCAAGCCGGCCTTCAGTCTCTTGTACGTCGCCTCCCGCTCATCCTGGTGGGAGAGGCTGGCGGTGGTGATACATTCTGCTGCTGTTGTGTTAGTTGTTGTAGGGACACCACTTAGGTAAGACAGACACAAACAATACCTCACACACAACATATATACTTTATACACGCGCACACACACACTGGCAACAACATTCACAAGGGAGCTGGGATATTGTCCATTGTAACAGGCACAAGGAGTGAGTGTGAACATTCTCTCTGAAGATGATTTAATACCGAAACATTAGAGAATAAAGTACCTTCCCTCAACTTGTGTATCCTTACCACTCACTCTACATATTTGTCTTCATCTAAACAAAAAAAGGCACAAGGACATAATAGTGTTTGGAAGACCAGCAACTTGCATCCATCTGTCCCTCCATTTACATTACCTTGAGCTCCTCCATGGCCCTGATGTGTTCCTCCACGGCCTTCAGCTGCTCCAGGGAGGGAGTCAGGTCGGAGGGGACGTAGAATGGCTCCTCACACAGCAGCTCACACAGACCCTGCATAACACACCACACAGTGAAGGCTAAATCATTACTTCTACATTTCAGTCTGTGGGAAAGGCATAGAGAGCAACACTACAACTGAAAAGTATGATTCACAACCAGACCATTTCATTCACAACCTGCACATTTCATTCTAGGGAAAAGCAATGGTTGGTATTGCTATTTCTCGTATTTCTGTGTTTATCCAGTCAAGCTGTTAATATCCTTTTAACCAAAAATAACAGTGCCTTTATCTATTCCTGTTTATGTAATAAATTAAATAAGTAAAGCACTTTTATATCATCATCTCTATCTTAGAACCCTCAGAATTCTCAGGAATGAGCATCACAAAGGGACAGATAAACAGTTCTAGTTAACTCAGTCTGTGGAAAGCATAACTAACATTAACAAACTGTTTGTTTCTGTAACCATAACACAGCCATGGAATTATGAATGCTTTGTCATGGAATGCTGCAATAATAGCAACTCAATATGCAGATGTATGGTACTTCATTAGAACACACACGCACACACACACACACATCACTCTTTCTTGGTTTGCTGCAGGTTCACCATAAATTCCTGCATCACAGTACCCACCCATCCACACACACGTACCTCATCCTTCTCCTGCAAGTTCCTGAGTGTCTCCTGTCGCTCTTTCTTGGTCTGCTGCAGCTTCTCTAGGCGTTCCTGCATCACAGCATCCAGGTCCAGCAGTGTGAGGCCGTCGACAGCATCTTCAGGTTCAATAAGTAACTCCTGAAGGATGGAGATACAGAGTACAGACTGTTGGCTTGCTCATACACAAGCATCTCCATTCTAAAATACTCTGCACTCTCAACGTGACTGTTTTTAAAGGGTTACATAGATAATTATGCGAGTTCTCATGAGTGTTTCTCCAGTTCACTAAATACAAATTTTGTTAACCTGCGACTATAATCATAAAAACATCCTCAAAAATGTGTCACTTCATCTAGAGCCTTTTGAAAGTAGTTAAGGTGTAAATGGAAGCCTTTTTTTCCAGAATGTAGAAAAATTGTAAACATACGGATAGTTAGGTAAATACACACCCTAACAAACACACACAGACACACACTCAGCTCACAACAGAGAGTGCCTGGGCCCAGTGAAGCAAATGAGTGAACCTCTTAATGTGTAGTTCCTGTTCACCAAGCAGAAAGTAGGTATGGGATGTAACTCAAGGGGTTACGGCCTCACTGTCCCAGTCCCACACACACACACACACGGACACACACACACATGTAGACAAAGGACAATGGCTCCTCACACACCTGACACAGCTTGACAATCTCGATGGTGTTGTGTTCAATCTGCTTGACAATGCGAGACTTCAAGGCACGTTCATCCACAAAGATCTTCTCAAGCAGATTCTGAAAGGTGGTATTTCATTAAAAGTGAAACTTGCAGTTGAAATTCTTGCTCATATGTTATCAACTTCTCAAGTAGATTGTGAAAGATGATGAAATCTATACATAACTTATTAAAATTCAAAACCATATGTGTACCAGTTTGTTTGCTTTTTTCTTACTAAAGATTACAACTTCCCAATGCTGTCAAAATAGTTCACTGGTCTTCAGGTTGAAATATTCTCAATGGTCCATGCATCTTTTACACAGGTACTGCCGTGTGTAGGTCTACCAGCTCCTTGTAACCTCCCTCACTCACTCACACTCTCATCACAAACCACCACAACGACTCACTGAGATGTGGCCGTAGAAGATGCGCTTTCTCTCTCTCCTCTGGTCCTCACTGAGTCCCAGGTCATCCCACAGGTTCTCCAGCTGTGTCAGAGTGTCCTGTACCTGTTGCTGTGTGCTCGTGTGCAGCCTGGTGGGGGAGCCGGGCAGGCCGGGGGACGAGGGTGATGATGGGGAGGGATATCTGTTGGTAGGGTATTGTGTTAGACTTTTATCACCTATGTTGTTGCTTAATGAAGACTGAATAAAAAACACGGCATATTTCATCAATGGAGTGAGATCAGAAAATGAAAGGAAGATGATGATGATATGGAGGATGGAAACATGTTGATGGTAAGTTATATATTAAAGCTTTACCTTAATAAACAGGAATAAAAAGAGAAAGAATGGGATGATGAGATGAATACTTACTACTGTCATGAGTTGTATCAAATTTCTTTAAACCTTTGCTTTGTACCATTAATAATTCCTGAACTAAAACCTACATAACTGCACGGCAAAGGATGGTGATGACATGAAAAACTTATCGATTACATGAGTTGCATAAAATTATACCCTCTATACTGCAACATTAGTATATAGCAGATGAAAATTACAAGTGCCATTACCAGCCACAAGGTTAAAGCACTAATGTAACAACAATTTCCATATCTTTAACCCCTTCAGCACTCAAGACACATTTCTACTACGAGTGTTGGTTGAGACTAGACTATTCTTTTGACATTAGGAAGAATCTATGGAGGTCAGAAGATTAATGGCCAGTCTGTACTACTTTAATCCCCACAGGAATTTCGGAAGTTATATAAAATTGACAAATAATAAGCAGAAAATGTATAAAAATATGTCCCAGTACTGAAGAGGTTAAATAAGACACAATACATTTTAGCCATCAATTCTGTTACAAAACCCAGACAAAAACATGCATAATCATAAAAAAATATTGTATGAACCTTAAACAATTAAAAAAGATTAGCCATACTAGACAAAGTAGAGATGGTGATAATCAAGGGGCATAAAAGACAAGTGATGAAGATAAGAGAAGGAAAGGCAGGGAACAGGGAAAAATGAAGGTAGATAAAGATAGACAGAGTAAGAATAGGCAGGGAAGGCATGAACAGGGTTAAATAAAAGCAGGTAAGGATAAATAGGGTAAAAGCAGCGGTAGGTAGGGATAGACAGGTTAGGATAGACGGGGAGAGGCAGGAACAGAGGTAAATAAGAGCAGGAAAGGATAGATAGGATAAGAACAGACAGGAACAGGGGAAAACAGGGGCAGATAGGCATTGGCAGGGTAAGAACAGACAGCGAGGCAGGAACATAGGTAAATAAGAGCAGGTAAGGATAGATAGGATAAAAACAGACAGCAACAGGGGAAAACAGGGGTGGGTATAGATTGGCAGGGTAAGAACAGGCAGGGAGAGGCAGGAACAGACGTAAATAAGAGCAGGAAAGGATAGATAGGATAAGAACAGACAGGAACAGGGGAAAACAGGGACGGGTAGAGATTGGCAGGGTAAGAACAGGCAGGGAGAGGCAGGAACAGTGGTAAATAAGAGCAGGAAGGGATAAATAGGATAAAAATAGACAGAACAGGGGAAAACAGGGAGGTAAATTTTTACTTTAACACCAGTCTCAAGTTGGCTTTTCCTACCCTTCCCATCTGTTACAGCTTTCCATACTGAGAAATTTGATCCCCCATAAGTAACTGGCGCAAAAATCAATTATAATGGCGCAAGCAATTTTTTGAAGATTTACCGAATTTGCGGGACGCGGGACTCGACTAGCCACCTGGCAACACCGCCCCGTGTAGTGTCTCGAGGGTAACTGAACGTCTGTTAGCAGCAATCTGATCTAAAACATTATACGAACTAAACGTAACCTGGCGGGGGTCAAATCTAGTATTATTCCCTGGTAAATCTTGAAACTGGTGTTAAAGTAGAATAATACCGGGACTAACAGGTAAAAACAGGCAGGGAAGGCAGGGAAAGGTTAATAAGAGTAGGCAGGGGTAGATAGAGTAACAAAACATGCAGGAAGAAGGGCGAATAGGGACTGGCAGGGTAAGAACAGGCAGGGAGAGGCAAGGGACACGCAGGACAAGGGACAAAACACAAGGGTTACTCCATATCCCGCCGAGTCATCCCTAAATTCTCCCTTATTACTCTGCAAACTTCCCTGACCCGCTAATGACCATGATAACTAGTGAGATAAGATGGTGCTCACCCACTATCAGCCATATTAGATAAAGTTGGAACAGGACGCAGCAAGGAACAACTTTTGGGGGTTTGAATGTTGTGTTATGGCGCTGCAGTTGCTGATGGCTGACTGCGTAGTAGTTTATAACTGCTAATACCTTCACATCTACACGTTTTTAGCTTGTTTTGTTGTGTTCACTTAAGGTTTTATTATATATTGTAGGGTTTTGATGTGTTTAAGTGAGTCTATAATGGTTTGTTAAGGTTATAAGTGGGTGTTTTGTATTTGTGAGTTATCAGTGTTGTGTTTCTTTCGTTCATTAATTGAAGTGTATTTCTTCAGTCTAGGTTGTTTTTCCTTCACTGGGGTTAAGTAATGGTATACTTTCTTGTTACTTGTTAATTCATATTTCACATTAAGGCTTTATAAGAGCGGTATTTCATTGGTTCAGGATAATTTGTTCTTCTTCACGGGACTACAAATGCTGTCCTCTTTGAATATTCAGCTTGGTATACTTTACTAATGGTGTACAATATTGCCTTTATCATATGTTGTCTACTCAAGTTTTAAATAAAGTGGTATTAATGTGTGATAAGATAGCCAGTTCATCACTTATCTAATATAATCATTCAGTAGCCGAATTAATATTATGCTATTTCAACCTTAGTTCCAGCGTTTTCATAGATGCAAATGCACTTAGTTTTCATAATCATTCATGTCTCAGCCAGAATTCACGCAAAAGTGTTCTTATCTATGTATATGTATTTATAATGCGCAAAATTACGTCATGTTAGGGAGGGGTGAGGCAGGAAGGATAACAGGCCTTATCAAAGGCTTTGGTTGACATTACACTGGTTTCTAAGAATTCTTTTATAGTTATGACGACAGAGTAACAAGATATTTACATCAGCACCAAGAGAAATATCTTTAACAACCTGAAAGAAAGACAGAGCGTTCCAGAATAGACTTTGAACCATTCAGAAGAATCTAGTTGAAGGTAGACTATCTTATAAGGGTGTTATCATGATCCTATTGGCAGATGAACAAGATTTTTTTTGTATGATGAGCAGGAGAAACACTTGAGAACACGAGCAATCATGTCTGTGACCTTTGAAAACATTCCTACAGTTGTAAAAGAGGAATATTTCAATATAAGAGCATTTCCTTCCGTTCCGATTGCATTTCCCACCCCTTTGTCTTGACATTATGTGAGTGTAAACAACAGAATACAGATTGAAAACAGTACATATCATTCTATAACTGTAAACTGACTAACTGGTGAGTGTTGGTTATAATGATTCGCTCGCCACTGCATTGCAAGAGATCATATATCCTTGTACACATTTCTACCTTCAGTTTGGATAGATATCATTAGACGATTTTATTGACATTAGGAAGGAAAATTAATGGCCAGAGTCTACTATTTTCATCCCCACATAAGTTTTTGAAGCTGTACAAAGTCGACAAATTTAAACAGAAAATATACAAAAATGTGTCCCAATACGGAAGGGGTTAAAATGTTTTGCTCTCTCACTGGAGTCATTCTCAGAGGCTACAGAGATGGCTTCGTATTGGCCTGTATTCATCATCATGGCTTCCCAGCTCATCTCACCTATTCCCAGCCACCTTGCTTTTGGCCATTATTCAGTAACGCTCTCTCTCTCTCTCTCTCTCTCTCTCTCTCTCTCTCTCTCTCTCTCTCTCTCTCTCTCTCT
>CM035209.1:1091611-1106472 GCA_020233015.1 Callinectes sapidus | reverse complement strand
TGCTGCTGCTGCTCCTGCTGCTGCTGCTGCTGCTACTACTACTACTACTACTACTACTACTACTACTACTACTACTACTACTACTACTACTACTATTAATTTTCTTTTTGTTTTTGTTCTACTACTACTACTACTACTACTACTACTACGACTGGAACTTCTTAACATAGGAAAATACATTAACAGCAAAGGAGTTGACTGATTACTATTTTCAGTAAACAAAGCTACGTATCTATTCTTTCCCTTGTAAGAGCAACAGCAGGGTGACCGCCAAGCAGCAGCAGCAGCAACAAGTGGTGCATGTGCTATCGCTGACAATCAAAAGGATCACTTCAAGCACCAAGAAACGCATCTCAAACACTTCCCTGTCTTATCAACTTTTTACAGACTGTAGTGTAAGTTATTGGTGGTTTTCAAGGGTGTTTCCATGATTTCTGTGATAGTTCAATGAGGATTCTACGCATTTAACAGTGACTGGGGGAAATAATTGAGTTTTTTTGTATTTCCAATATGTTAGTGAAGATTTTGCAGTGGTGAAGGTCGGTGAAGTTTTTAAGAGTGTTTTCCTGATGGTTGTGGCAGTTTAACAGGGAATGTAAATCTTCAACATGTTTAGTGGAAATAATCGGGGGTTGTGATTCTAGTAACAGTTTGAAAAAAGATTATTCACCTTCAACAATATTTTCTGAAAGTTATTGGGATCTTCATTTACAGTATATCTTCGGGTCTTCATAAATGTTCACATGATTCTAATGATAGCTTCGTCACGACTCTTCTTTAATGGATGTTATAAGATGTTTCAATAATGATTTCGTGATAATCTAACAGAGAATTCCATTATTGACCATAGAAAATATAAACATCTACGAGATTCCTTCTTTTTTTATGTACGAGGGGGAAGGGGCAACACAAATAATTAGAATAAGAAAAGCTACTAATTTGCCAGTCCCCTTAAGGAACAAAAGAGTTATCCGGAATACAGGGACAAGTGTCTTGAAACCTCCCTCTTAAATACATTGAGTGGCGTTTGTCAATACTCGTCATGAGAGAGTCAAGTACCTGGGCGGGATCTTATCAGTTATCTCAGTGACCCTCGCATGACCGTGCCAAGAGCAACAGCAGCGCCGCCACAGGTGCATGACACTCAACGACTTCACTGGACCCCAACGTAACACCGTGCAAAGTAACTCATCCCAACTCAACGCAGGGCAAAGCAACGTAAAGTAACACAGCACTATCCAAAGCAACTGAATTCGAATCAAAGCAATACAACGTACCATAACGCTATTCAATTTAACCCAACCCAAACCAGAACAATAGTCAACGCAATACAACGCAGTCCAGCTTACCGCACCGAAATACACGCAGCAATACAACGCTACTGAATTCAAGACACTTATAAAAAAAACTTCGATAATCACTTCTTTCTCTTTTATACGAAATGGGACTTCAGTGAACCTCTCTCTTTGAAGTGTTTGTGTTCTTAGACTAAAAACACTTACATGAAAGAAAACAAATCGAACGTAATCCCACTAAAGGAACCTCAACGCAAAGATAAATACAAAGAATAGACAAGAGAGATAGGGAATTTCATGCCATCCATCTCTCTCTCTCTCTCTCTCTCTCTCTCTCTCTCTCTCTCTCTCTCTCTCATGAACATCCCTGCCACCGAGGAAAGAAAGCTGTATTGGTGAAAGGAAGAGGTTTTGGGGGGAGGTTACCGACGAAGGGAGGAGATGGCGTACTGTTGGGGTGAGGGGAGGGTGGGGTGGGGGGGCAGGGTTACTGATGCTATCTTAATTGTCAGGTGAATCATACTGGGTACGAGGCCACGGGACGGGTGATAGCGGGCAGGCAGGTAGCTGGACACCACTTAATATTCGCACTTGACTTGTCTTGAGAGTTCCCACGGAGATAATGCGACGGAAAACAAGCCCTATGGAGTCTGGCAGTTAGGGATGTTAGTCTTTTTTGTCCACGGGCAGATACCCAATGATCTCTGGAGCTCCAAAAGGACTCTGTGGTATATTTCAGGGAAGATAAGGCAATGCATATATAGAAGTCTGTTTTGTAATTTTTTGAAGACGGTGTGTAGATGTACGTGTGGAATGCTTGCTGCCTTAGTCACTTTATAGAACGTGATACAAAAAACAACGTGACAAATTTAGTTTAAGACCTCGTGAGAAACTTAAGTCCTGAGGGTGAGAGAGAAAAAAGAAAAAAACAGCCAAAAAATAAAACGTCGAATATATAACAACTATCCACCACCATGAAAATGTTTAGGGTTCTGTTATAATATACGTAATTTCACGCTAATGTTTGGAAATCTAGTTTAAAAAGAGAGAATAATAGGAGTACTGTCACTGTTTCATCTCTTGACTCATTAACCCCTTCAGTACTGGGACGCGTTTTTATATTTATTCTACTTACTATTTATCGATTTTATACAGCTTCAGAAACTCATGTGGTGATTCAAATAGTACAGACTCTGGCCATTAATCTTCTGCCCTCCATAGCCCCTTCCTAATTCCAATGAGATCGTCTAGTCATACTGAAAACCCGTGGTAAAAATATGTCCCAGTACTGAAGGGGTTAATGCTGGATGGATCTCTCTGCCTCAATCTGTGCTTCTTGTACGATTTGACTTCATTTAACCCTTTCGCTGTTGTGGTCTTCCTTGGTTGACGTTCCGAGTGCTATAGAAGTATTTCAGAGGTTTTTTTTAAGACATAACTATTTAAGAGACTGTAAATGTTAAGTGGAGAGAGGAAAATGTTCTTTCAGCAGCGAAGGTGTTAAGCAAGAGAGCCAGTTTAGTTTTGGAAGTGACTTGATGATGCTTTGTTGAGAGACATTATAGGAAGAAATAACAAGAGAGGGAAGAGGACGATTTCAGAGTTTACCAGTGGATGAAAGAGTGAAGATGTGTCTTAACTCTTGCCTTACCTTCTTGTATTCCTGCGTCACCTTTCTTTTACCTAACCTAAGCGACTTCAACGAACTCCCCCTCCCCCCCCCCATAAAAAAAAAAGAAAGAATCAACAAATAAGAAAATAACAATTGAACTATAGTGAAATGGAAAAAAAAAATTAAAGATAGTTATCGACTTGTTCACTGCAGCAAGTAGCAACACAAACACTGCTCTCTCAAACACTCCACTATTCTTTCTTTATTACCATTTTCTTAATTTTCTCCACTTCCTGCACAATACCAAGAAGAACGCCATTGGAAACCCGACTCTGTGACCTTTGAAAATAGATCTTATGAAAGCACAAGTCTTTTCAAATAGCTGTTTTTGACACTGGAAGGCCATTATCATTATTGTACCACTAGGAAGATTGACTGTGCATCGATGGCAGCGTTATTAATGTAAGGGATATTGATATTGGTGATGTGTGTGATGTAATGTGTGTGTGTGTGTGTGTGTGTGTGTGTGTGTGTGTGTGTGTGTGTGTGTGTGTGTGTGTGTGTGTGTGAGGAGGAGTTTTGTTCGTTCTCTGTTTCATTTTAGCTTGCGTTTGTATTGTATTGCAGCGTGTAAAAATGTCTGTACCTTTTTATTTTTTTTTTGGCATCCAACAGTTTGTGTACGATTTTTAACTGCATTACTGTGCTCTTAAATGACACTGGAAAATTTGTAGTCATTAACCCATCTAACTATTCCTCTGTGTGTGTGTGTGTGTGTGTGTGTGTGTGTGTGTGTGTTTTCCGCCACGCCCTTCTTGACTCAATCGATCATTCCTACTTAGTGTTCATATTCCCTTCCTTCTAATTCGTCCTGTCGCACTGAAACGCAACAAGTCTCTCCGGCGCTACCCAAACCCCTGAGGTAAGGCTGGGGGACACACACACCCTTATATACTTCTTGGACCCAAGTCTGAAACAAGCGCCCAATCTCCAACAGGCTCTAGTTCAAGTTACACGAGTTTTTAAGTGTTTTCTTTTATCATTCCAGTGAAAATTAGATGGATATTTACACTATCAACAAAAGAAACGCTTTCCAAAATATGTCTAATCTTCTCTGTGGTCTTTGAGAATTGTGTTAATAGTTGTGGTGAGAGAATAGATGTCCGTATTTAGATTTTTGCTCTCTCACCACGACTATTTTCAAAGCAAGGTTTTCAATAGTTTTTTTTCCAGTTAATAACGTGGAAATCTTATCAATCTACCTCTAGAGCCATAAAATAACACATTAGAAAACTCGTGCAAGTTTAAATCAAGCCTTTTGAAATAATGGAGGTAGAGCATAGAGGTGTTTAAGAATATGAGACAGAGTGTTTTAGAATACTGGGATTGTTTTGTCGCTGATCATCCATCCCCCGCCTGAGTCACTTTGGTATACTTTGAACGATTCAGCGCCTCATTCCAACTATTTTGATCAACCTTCATTGAAAGTTATTATGGTTCTCAAATGTGTTTTCATAACGCAATATAATTCAGCCGAAGTCGTAAGGGTTTTCAATAGTATTTTCATGATTCTAGTGAAAGTTTCATGGTGATTCTGTGTCTAAGAATTCAACAAGGTCTATCAAATGTCATTAGACTTTTCAATAGTATTTTCGCAATTAAAATGAATATTCGATATAGATTCCACACCTTCAATGAGAATGAGTTGTTGTTAGGGATCCCAAGGACGTTTTGATGGTGCTGGTGATAGTTTGGCTGTGCATCTTTGACGCTAATAACAATTCTATTCTTGTAATTAACAAGTATTTGCTGTAGCTTTCAACGATGCTTCAATGATTCCAATGATAGTTTAGCAAAGATTCAGCATCTCTAACGTAATTTTATTGGAATATATTAAGATTTTCAAGGAAACTTTCATGAATCTAATGATAATGATCACCGATCATGAATGCTGTGGATTCAATTGATTTAGTAACAATTAATTGAGAATAATAATCATCATTATTAAATGTTTCAAATATTTCAAATGTTTCAAGGGTGTTTTCACGATTCTATTAGGAATTTTTCAGCACTGGAAAAAAGATAACCATGAGAATTAATGGCTAACCAATGATCTCTTTATAAACTTCCTTTCAACTTCATGCCTTCTTCATTCCTTTTGATACAGACACACAGAGAGATGATTTTCTACACATCTTCATTTCTTTGTCTGTAACCTCACCTCACCTCATCTAACGCAGATGCAACGGTAGAATAATAGATACTACAAACACATTTTCGCACTTCTCTATTTTTGGTAACCCTTCCATCATTTCTTCATCTCTCTCTCTTTACCTTCATTCCAGGGGAGGACTGAAGCGCCGCTGCGATGCTCGTGCACACCTTCGCGGAGAGCGGACGCCCAGACGACGGCACGCTGCTCCTTCTGCCGCGTCTCGCCTCCGTTCTCAACACCAGTGCCATCTTTAACGCGAGTGGCATGGACGGCGTGACGTGTGAGGCGGGTGACTGCGCTGCTCTGGCCTCCTTCACCATGTGTTTGTGGGTGAACGTGTTCCTCAAGATGCCGGCATGCTCAGTATTCAGCTACTACATCAGCGCCTATATCCACAACGCGCTGCTTTTCCGTGAGTGGCGCGATGGCCCACCACTGCCTCACTACTGCCCGGCCGGGGTGGCGTCAGACTATCTCTTCATTCGAGCCCGACCTTTATCAGCGCATGCCCAGACCTGTTTGTGTGTGTGTGTGTGTGATCAACGGTCAGGTCCGAGTGAGCAGTCAGGTCTTACAGACGCCACAGAGGTCTGGCACGGGGAGGTGGAAGGGCCACGCCGATAGGGGCTGGGGAGAGGGTCTGCTTTTTTTTTTTTTTCTTTTTTTTCGTGGATGGGGTTCACTGGCCAAAGGTAACAAAAAGAGCGAATAAAGACCCATTGGAGTGAGAGTCCCAAAGGAAAGGTCAACAGGAACATCCAAAATTAATAAAAATAAATGTTTTGAAATATCCTTCTTGAAAGAATCATAAAAAGAAAGGAATACAAAAGTAGGCAGAGAGTTCAAGATCTGGCCAAAAGAGAGGGTGAGGGGGCGACCAGCAGAAGAGAGGAAGAAATGGGTAGATAATACAAGACAGAGAGGGGTGGGTGTGGAGAGCTCCACGTGAGTATAGATAGGGTGTGCATAGAACATAGCGGGAAGATGTGGATAGGACCAGGAAAGGGCCAGTATGGGGTGGGGGGGATGCAGGGAGGATGGGGTGGCGGGGCTAAGCGCTGACATGTATATTGTGTCGCAGGGATAGATGACCGACGCATCACAGGAACCTACCTGACAAACCACTCTACCAACTGGGACAGACTGATGTCGCCGAAGGCGTGGCACTTGTTGTGTGTGGTGCGTGGCGACAATACTATCACCTACACTGTGGACCTTAACGAGGTGATACGTATGAAGTCCCCTGTGCCGCTGCTTCTTAACGGCACCCTAGTTCTCGGTAACGACCAGGACCAGCTGGACGGCGGCTACACCGTCACCGAAGCCTTCGTGGGGCAGCTGGCGTGGCTTGGGATATGGGACCATGCCCTCACCTCACAGGACCTGGCCGCCCTGCTGCAGTGCCGCCCTGCCCTCTACCCCCCAGTCATGAACGCCCACCTGCCCTGGGTGGTGCGGGGGCAGGTCACCACGGACGAAGCAGACCCCTGCCTGGAGCGCGACACGCCCACGTCCCTGGCGGTACCTGAGCCAGTGTTCTTTGATCGTGCTAAGGACTTATGTCACCAGGTGGGCATGTCCCTCCCGGTGCCTGAGTCCCCCGAGGCCTCCAGGAGGAGCTTCGCTGTGCTTCAGGAGGCTGACTATGAGCGGTGCTCCTCTATGCACACAACCTTCAGCATGCTGTGGCTTGGCATAGAGTACCACGCCGACACAGGGCGCTGGGTGAATGCTGGGACTGGTGCCGAACTGCCCTTCATATCCGAACATCTCCTCATGACAGGGAAGGAATTTTCTCGCAGCGTGCTACTGGAGTCAGGGGCGTGGATCGGCGCCTCGGATGAAGGGCGGCATTGCTTCACATGCGAGGGCATGGTAGGCGGACGTGCCTTCCTGCTGCGGGGACTATGTCGCTTGCCTCTCCACCTGTACGCCCGTTCCTTCCCCACGGGTGGCCTCTACTGGCACGGCCTGGAGCGGGTGTCCCTGGTGCGCCACGGCGACGAGTGGCAGCTACGAGATGACCTACACGGCCAAGTGGTGGCTCAGCTGCCGGGCGGCGGTTTGCCACTGGGCAGCGCCTCATGGAATATAGTGAACACCTCAGTGTGTGCTGACCTCGCCGGCCCCCTAGAGACAACCGTGCCTTTGTCCTTCACACAGTGTGTTGAGGGTGAATTCAGCTGCTGGAGGGGTGGCTGTGTATCCATGGAGAAACGATGCTCCCTGACGCCAGAGTGCACCGACAGCAGCGATGAACTGGGCTGCCATCTGGTGCACCTCAGGCCAGGAACACGTCTCAACCTTCCGCCCCACCCCAACACCTTCACACTAGACATAACTCTGTGGTTTGAAAAGGTGCGTCCCTTTCTCCTGTTCCTCCTCAGATGCTGCTTCACGTCACAACAGTTCCTCTTAACAGTGCACTGCTGCCTCACAGGTCTCACTGGCGGGCGCAGAGAAGGGCACAGGGCTGCTGCGGGTCTTTGTGGGCGGACATATGACGTGGTACGATAACAGACTCGACTTCCACAACCTGCAGCATGAGAAGGACCTCAACGTGGTGGACCCAACGCTCGATGTGTGGCAACCCCTCCTGCAGGTGACGTTTCCTTCTCTACCACTACTACTACTACTACTACTACTACTACTACTACTACTACTACTACTACTACTACTACTACTACTACTACTTTTACAGTTGTTACTGTCATTTTTAGTACTATTTTTACCATTTCCTTCATCTCCACTATCACTGTCAACAATACACTAGAACCACTAATACTAACATCAGATTAAAACACTATTCCTTTAAATAAAAGCTTCATAGACATTTTCCTAACCTGAGAAATTAAAGATAACGCTATGGAAAGAATACAAGAAAGAAATAGAAGTAAATAATAGCATAGTCTGTGATACACACAATACATTTTCTCTCTTCCTTCTTCTCTTATCAGGTGGTGGATGAGGCGCGACTGGCGGGGTCAGTGGAGCCCAGGAAGAAACTGCTCGTGTCTAGAGAAGCTGAGGGCACAGATGAAGGGTTTGGTGAGAGAGAGAGAGAGAGAGAGAGAGAGAGAGAGAGAGAGAGAGAGAGAGAGAGAGAGAGAGAGAGAGAGAGAAGAGTGTGTCGGTAACTCCCCCTCTCAACGGAAAGCCTCCTCTTCACGTTCTTTCCTGAGTGGCAGCAATGTTTAAAACTCTTTTGTACTGTGCACTAAAACACGTCAGCCATTTCCTGTATCCGTCCACGCATTTCATTATTTCCAGAAACACTTAAAAATAATGAATAAAAGAATAGTTGAATATCAATGACGTAAGCTATATTATCAACTTAACTTGAAGCATAAAGAACACTTTTGTTGTTGTTGTTGTTGTTGTTGTTGTTGTTGTCAGTGTCTCTTTGTCACATCTATATTATCAACTTAACTTGAAGCATAAAGAACACTTTTTTGTTGTTGTTGTTGTTGTTGTTGTTGTTGTTGTTGTCAGTGTCTCTTTGTCACATCTGAGATCAGTGTCCGTATAAACATAAATTTTAAAATATGTAACTTTTCTTCCACGTATTTCTAGTCTGAAAATCCCTTCTTAACTTCATCACCAGTAAATTTGAAGTTGTTGATGAGATAAAGGCTAAAGTAAAACACCTATTTCGGTGGGTTAAGATGGACGTGAAGACTAGAAATTCGCCAAAGAAAAGGTAATATGGTTATGATCTTTGTTATTACTACAACAACAACAACAACAACTACTACTACTACTACTACTACTACTACTACTACTACTACTACTACTACCACAGCAACAACAACAAAAACAACAACAAAAACAACAACAATAAAACAACAACAACAACAAAAACAGCAACAAAAACACCACCACCAACAACAACAACCACTAATAACACTCCATCCAGACATAGTGTTCGAGGGCAGTGAGAACCGCCTGGAGCTGATGATGGAGGTGTCAGCCAACGTGCCTTGCTCCTTCAGCCTCTCCCGCTTCCCCTTCGACGAGCAGGAGTGCAATGTCACCTTCCTGCTGACTAACCTCCCTCAGCAGTACGCCCGCTACCACCACCGCGCCCTCACCTCCGCTGACCTGTGCCCTCAAAACACCACCATGACGGAGTTTGAAGTGTTTGACTGCTCGCTTCACCTGCAGAACGGGTGCGTGAGACTGTTAATTAAAGCTTCCTACTACTCTCTTATCCCTCTTCTGTCCACTTCCTAATGCAAGAGTTAACCAGTATTTTGTCTTTCATCCACCCCTACTGCTGAATATCGGGCCTTGGGATCCCCGAGCGCCTGGGTTCGAATCCTGGCCACGGTCTGAGTGGAGATTGGGCGTCCACTCGGGGTAACGGTTCCCCAGTGGGTGGGCTTTCAGATAAGAGGTCTCCATTAGGTGGTCTCCTTTAGCCCATAAATTCCCATATAAAGCCCACATTGTTAAAAGAAAAGTGCCTTAACAAGATTATGTGAATGTAATATACTCGTATAGCACAGTATAAGAAGGATGAGTTTGATTTGTTAATGGTGTTTTGTAGTTTGGTCAGGGAGTGAGTGTGTGTGTGTGTGTGTGTGTGTGTGTGTGTGTGTGTGTGTGTGTGTGTGTGTGTGTGTGTGCGCGTGTGTGCGTGCTGAGTCTTCCTGCCCTCAGGTCCAGCATGATTAGGCTCGGCATGAAGTTGCGGCGGTGCTACACGTACCACCTCTGGGCCACGTACTGCCCCACCTTCCTGCTGCACATCGTGGGGTACGTGGCCACCAATGCTCCGGCGCTTCAACTAACTCGCGTGCACCTCTTGAATGTGTGTCCTGAATCGACCCCTCTTGCCCCTCCCCCTGTGTGTCTTGTGTGTGGACCGGAGTTTAGTCTGGGCCCGTATTAACAGAGATCCTTAAGTGTCATTTTTTCTTGGACGAATTTCTACTCTTATAATCCACCTTAATCTCCCAAAATTGTTGTACTTCAGTCATTATCTCGTTAGCGGCTTCAAATTCACTGTTGATGAGGTAATGGCTAAAGTAAATCATCACGTTATACTTCTCATCCTATTTTCTTACCCGCAGGAATGCGTTGTCCTTATTTCAAAAAGGTTTCAGCATCTTCAATGATTTAAACAAACTTTATATCTAACTCATATCCCATACAAGTCCTGCATTTGTGTTAAGGGGCGGTCGGTCACCTCTTCCCTTTTGAGTATCTTATTTGGTAATTTTTTGCATGATTTGTTGGAAGGTTTATGGGTTTCTTGATTCCTGTGATATTTCAACAAAGATTCTGTACCATCAGTGACAGGAAATATCCATGAAAACCCAATTAATCACCTCTATGGCCTCTAAAATTGTTATCATGAAAGCCTCCGGGTGTTTTAAGACTACGTGTTAGGTTGTAGTGCGTGAAGTACCTAACAGTTACTTTAGCATATCTTTATTCTTCAACACTTTGATCCCTCTCTCATAAAGACTATTTCCAAAGCCACAGAGATGATCAGTTCAGTGTCAATATTAACGGTAGATATACATTTCATATCAAACTACAACTGCAATCATGAAAACCTCTTAAGAACTCAATAACTTCCACTATAGTCTGTTGAAACTGTTAAACCGACACGCTGCAAAAGATTCCACTCATCAGACTCGTGTCACAGGTACGGAACGATGACAGTACCCGCGGAGGACCTGCAGAGCCGCGTGATGCTGAGTCTCCTGGCCTTGCTGACGCTGGTGTCGCTGTACTCAGACACGCTGGCGACCCTCCCCTCCTGCTCATACCTCCGCATGCTGGATCTGTGGCTCCTCTTCAGCGTCGCCTTCCCCGCTGCTGTCATCGCTGTGCACATGGCCTCCAGTGGGCCTGACAAGATCACAGCCATCCTCGTCCTGCGCCGGGGAAGGCTGCTCCTGGGTGTTCTCTACGGCCTCTTCGTCTGTGTCTACCTCGTTTTTCTCTTCGCCACTCGCTGATTGACCTAACATTAACGCAGTATAGAAACTTGCATCCACACTCACATCTAGACTATATTCGGAGTTCTACCAGCACCTTGACTATCCAAAGGTTCTAGTTGAAGTGCCATGGGTTTTTAACCATCGTCTTCTTGTCCTCCACGCCACTGGTTGACTCATCTAAATCTGACGCGATGGAGAACGGCCATACGAAGATGAAGCAGTAGACTATCAAGTTATCCCCTTTGCAGTTCCCCACCGTCTCCCTCTCTCTCTCTCTCTCTCTCTCTCTCTCTCTCTCTCTCTCTCTCTCTCTCTCTCTCTCTCTCTCTCTCTCTCTCTGTCTATCTGTCTACCATTCTTATGCTGACATACCATTCATCTTTTTATTTATTTATTCATTTATTTATTTATTCTTTCTTTCTTTCTTTCTTTCTTTCTTTTTTTTTGTGTGTGTAGCCAAGCCAGTTGATTTTTTCATGATTATTTTTTCCCAGTTCACTGCAAGAGATCTTGTATGGACATATGGAGAAGAACACAGAATAAGGGGTTGGTTTTATGTTTTTAGGCTAAGGGGTAAACTAAAATAATAGAAGAAAAAACACTCATTATATGCTATGCTTAGGTGAGGAAGAGAAAATTGGTACATAAAGAAAAGAAAGCAAAATTACGAATATGCAATAAATGTGAAAAGGAAAAAAATATTTCTCTATATTTCTCATTTTTTTTACCCTTTTACCATAGATAAAAAAATAAATCAATGAAAAGCGTAAAAGAAAGAAAGCAAAATTACGAATATGCAATAAATGTGAAAAGGAAAAATAGATATTAGAATATTAGAACAAAGAAAAATCACAAAAACAACATTAAGCAACTATCCTTTTTATGAATCATTCACCACTGGTGTCTGGTAGTAGCCTCAGTAGGGCTTAGCCTTTTAGAACAGCAACATCTATCTACGTTGTCCTTCAATCACAAGGCAAGTATAGAGTACGTGTTGAATTATAATGACAACAGTTACATGACACTCATCCACATCCAGGGTGTCTATAAGATGAATTAGTGTAAAGGGTACAAGAATTTACCACTAAAGAATTTGGCATAATGAGGTTTGCAGCTATGAATGATAATGAGCAGGATGTAGTGTACTGTTTGCTTTATCTGGTAGCCGTGTGTCCTGTTTACTCCTGCTCATAGTGTCATAAATTTCTGCACTGGTATAAAACTGATTCCTTCTTGCAATATGTATCGCGCTGTTCTTGATGCCTGCCCGAAGTTGTGGTATTGTCCTTTCCGATCTATGGTCTTATTGCAAAAATCCTGAGTGGATATCAAAGTCGTTCTACGTCAGCAGCGCAAAATAGATAAGTAGATGATTAATAGTACCGAAAACAACGTCAGCAGCAACAACAACAAGTACAATACTAATACTACTACTACTAATAATAATATTTTTTATGTAGAAGGGAGGCGGCCAAGGGCAACAAAAATAACACTGAAGTGTCGGTCCCTGGGAAAGTTCAGATTCATGAGCCAAAAGAATGGGATAAATGTCTTGATACCTCTCTCTTGAAAGAATTCAAGTCATAGGCAGGTGGAAATACAGAAGCAGGGAGAGAGTTCCAGAGTTTACCAGAGAAAGGGATGAAAGACTGAGAATACTGATTAATTCTTACATTAGAAGATCTTTGATGAATAATGGGAAGCGAGTGGGTGATAGCATAGACCCTTGAGAAACACCACTGTTAATAGATTTAGGGGAAAAACAGTGACCGTTTACCACAGCAGCAATAGAACGATCAGAAAGGAAGCTTGAGATGAAGTTGCAGAGAGAAGGATAGAAGCCGTAGGAGGGTAGTTTGGAAACTAAAGCTTTGTGCCAGACTCCATCAAAAGCTTTTGATATATCTAGGGCTACAGCAAAAGTTTCACCAAAATCTCTGAAAGAGGATGACCAAGACTCAGTAAGGAAAGCCAGAAGATCACCAGTAGAGCGGCCTTGGCGGAAGCCATACTGGCGATCAGATAGAAGATTGTGAAGTGATAGATGTTTAAGAATCTTCTTGTTGAGAATAGATTAAAAAAACTTTAGATAAGCCGGAGATTAAAGCAATAGGAAGGTAGTTTGAAGGATTAGAACGGTCACCCTTTTTAGAAACAGGCTGTATGTAGGCAAACTTCCAGCAAGAAGGAAAGGTAGATGTAGATAGACGGAGTTGAAAGAGTTGACTAGGCAAGGTGCAAGCACGGAGGCACAGTTTCGGAGAACAATAGGAGGGACCCCATCAGGTCCATAAGCCTTCCGAGGGTTTAGGCCAGCGAGGGCATGGAGAACATCATTACAAAGGATTTTAATAGGTAGCATGAAGTAGTCAGAGTGGGGAGGAGAAGGAGGAACAAGCCCGGAATCGTCCAAGGTAGAGTTATTAGCAAAGGTTTGAGCGAAGAGTTCAGCTTTAGAGATAGATGAGATGGCATTGGTGCCATCCGGTTGAACTAAAGGAGGGAAAGATGAAGAAGTAAAGTTGTTAGAGATGTTTTTGGCTAGATGCCAGAAGTCTCGAGGTGAGTTATATCTGGAAAGATTTTGACACTTTCTGTGAATGAAGGAGTTTTTGGCAAGTTGAAGAACAGACTTGGCATGATTTCGGCAGAAATATAAAGCGCGTGAGACTCAGATGATGGAAGGCTCAAGTACCTTTTGTGGGCCACCTCTCTATCATGGATAGCACGAGAGCAAGCTGTGTTAAACCAGGGGTTGGAAGGTTTAGGTCGAGAAAAAGAATGAGGAATGTACGCCTCCATGCCAGACACTATCACCTCTGTTATGCGCTCAGCACACAGAGACGGGTCTCTGTCACGGAAGCAGTAATCATTCCAAGGAAAATCAGCATAATACCTCATCAGGTCTCCCCAACTAGCAGAGGCAAAATGCCAAAGGCACCTCCGCTTTGGAGGATCCTGAGGAGGAATTGGAGAGATAGGACAAGATACAGATATGAGATTGTGATCGGAGGAACCCAACGGAGAAGAAAGTGTGACAGCATAAGCAGAAGGATTAGAGGTTAGGAAAAGGTAAAAAATGTTGGGCGTATCTCCAAGACGATCAGGAATGCGAGTAGGGTGTTGCACCAGTTGCTCTAGGTCATGTAGGATAGCAAAGTTATAGGCAAGTTCACCAGGATGGTCAGTGAAAGGAGAGGAAAGCCAAAGCTGGTGGTGAACATGGAAATCTCCGAGAATGGAGATCTCCGCAAAAGGAAAGAGAGTCAGAATGTGCTCAACTTTGGAAGTTAGGTAGTCAAAGAATTTTTTATAGTCAGAGGAGTTAGGTGAGAGATATACAGCACAGAAAAATTTAGTTAGAGAGTGACTTTGAAGTCGAATCCAGATGGTAGAAAACTCAGAAGATTTAAGAGCGTGGGCACGAGAGCAAGTTATGTCGTTGCGGACATAGACGCAACATACAGCTTTGGAATGAAAATGAGGATAGAGAAAGTAGGAACAGAAAAGGGGTTACTGTCAGTTGCCTCAGACACCTGTGTTTCAGTGAGGAAAAGAAGATGAGGTTTAGTGGCGGAGAGGTGGTGTTCTACAGATTGAAAATTAGATCGAAGACCGCGAATTTTGCAAAAGTTGATGGAGAAAAATGTGAGGGGGGTGTCAAGACACTTAGGGTCGATACCAGGAGAGCAGTCCGACCTGGGGACATTTATGGTCCCCTCCCCAGAGGGGGACTCCGAGGCTGGGGTAGGAGTCGCCATATTTAATAGTAATTTTGAGTGAAG
>CM035209.1:1065762-1083764 GCA_020233015.1 Callinectes sapidus | reverse complement strand
AGCGGGGGGGGGGGGAAGCATGGGGGTGATGATGAGGAGAGACAGGAAAGGGGGTATGGAGGGGGAAGAGGAAGAAGCGTGGCTGGACTGCAACAGAAAAATCGTGCCTGGCATTTTGAGCCTGGAGTAAAGGACAGACCGAGGATATAATATTAAGTTTATGAGAGGGGTACTGGTGAATGTCATTAAAAAAGAGGGAATAGTTATCTAGAAGGTAATGTCGAGTTGATAGATAGAGGAACTGAGTTTTCCAGGCATTGAACACTACTACGTTTTCTGCCCAAATCGGATATCTTAGAGAGATCAGAAGTCAGGCGTTCCATGGCGTTCCTGCGTGATCAGTTAACTTCCTGAAGGCTTGGTCATTTTCTAAAAGTGGTGAAGAAGTGTAGCATGGTATCATCAGCGGAGGGATGGATAGGGCAAGAAGTTTGGCTTAGAAGATCAGAAACGAATTATAAGAAGAGACTGAGTGACAGGACAGAACCATGAGGAACACCGCTGTTAATAGATATGGGAGAAGAACGGTGGCTGTCTACCACAGCAGCAATAGAACAGTCGAAGAGGAAATATTCACCGCGGTCACTTCTTTCCCCTAAGGAAAAAAGCTCATGTTGACCAATCTTCTGAAACCACACCACACACCACACACCACACACCGGGACAGCGAGGTCAACACCCCTTGAGTTACATGCAGTATTTACTTGCTGCTGTGTGGGTGAACAGGGGCTACATACATTTCAGTTGTGAGCTGAAGGTTTGTGTGTGTGTGTGTGTGTGTGTGTGTGTGTGTGTGTGTGTGTGTGTGTGTGTGCGTGTGTGTGTGTGTGTGCGTGCGCGCGCGGGCGCGCCTGGTGGTATTGGTATTAATATAGTCTCCCTCTGCACACATATAAAGGAAGGGTAACGAGCGCTTTGCTCCCCTCAGACCATGTAGGGTGTGGCCGTGTTCCTCGATCTGGTATCGTGTATCTTAGCATGAAAGAAAGACTACCAAACTTTTTAGATTCTATTAATACATTATTGTAGATGTGGCTTATTTTAAGCAACACAGTATTCCTACACGTTCTTCCAGGATGGTGAAGGAAACGTCAATAACTGCCATGAAGGAATGTGGATGGTGACAGTGAATGAAAACGTGAACTCCACTTGTTTCAGTTGCCCGGGATTTAACATGAAACCTAAAATAACTTTCTTTTTCAGGTAAGTCACTGTTCAAAAACATTATTACAGTGCAGCTTAAAACTTTCGTTGGCTATCATTTATATTGCATGCTCCTTGACTACTTGATTACTTGATTACTTGAAGGCGCTTGATGCAGTGCATTGAGAGACTCTGGCATCTTCTGTGTCTCCCTGAAATTCCTGTAAGGATTGTTGGTGTAAACTGGCCTGTAATCTGAGACTGTGAGTGCTTCTTTCTTGTGAATACGGAAGTTTATCGGGGATGCGTGCTTGCTTCATCACTTTTCAACACTTGCATGGACTGAGAATTAGGCAGTTACAGACCAAAGTCATTGTGGAGCATATGTCGGCAATACTGAGATTATAGATCTGACCTCATAAACAGAGCAAACCGAGCATTATCTGCATTTGCTGAGTGGTGCCTTGCAAATCGTCTAACAATTAACACCACTAAAACCTTTTATATGCTATTTACAAACACCACCACCAAATACCAACCATTACCCAGACTCGCCATATTAGATGAAGATATAACTCAAGTTTATAAGACTAAATTTCTCGGAATCACATTTGACAAAAATCTTACCTTTAAATACCACATATCAAACCTCTGCCTTAAATTATCTCGGTCAGTTGCTCTATTACTGAAAATAAAAAACTTCGTAACAATAGAAATTATGAAGATTATGTATTACGCCCATATATTCCCACACTTAATTTACTGTAATCCTATCTGGTCTACCACCTACCCATGCCATCTACAAAACCTGAACATTCTCCATAAAAAAATAATTCGAATAATGTCAAACAGTGATTTTCTCCAACACACACCTCCACTCTTTAAAGACATGAATATCCTTCAACTCACTGACTTGTCCAACTTCTCCATTGCATCTTACATGTTCAAACAGATAGCCTCCAACAGTACCAGTACTCTGACTCAAACCCATAATCACTCCACACGCAACAAGCATTCTCTACAAATTCCTCACCACAGTCTAACTCTCTTCCAACATTCCCTCATGTTCAAAGGCCCTAAAATATGGAATAGCATTCCAACATATGTAAAAGAATCAGTGAGCCTAAACACCTTTAAAAGAAAACTAAAAGATCACTTACTATTATCCTACTGACACTTTCTTTTATATAGTGAAAACTGTTTATATCCTTCACCGTCGTTTTCCTATGTTGTAAACTACTCCTAAGAACATATATGTTTACCCAGCCATTAAATATCCTACAACAATGTCACCCTAATACAGCCACATATTAATGTTCAGATCTGTCCTTTTATTTTTAATGTAAAAGTATTGCTTTTGTTTTTTCTCTCTTACCTGTCTCTAAACCATTAAGTCATGTTTGCATATATGTATTTTTTTCTACTTAATGTCTATTTTACCTTATTTTAGTGCTTAGTTTTAAGTGTGCCCAAAAAGCTTGTGCTTGTAAAGGGGCTGTTTGTCTCCATGAAATTTATTATAAATTATTTATGTTCTACAGACAAACATAATAAAGTGTTTAAAGTGTTTAAAGTGTTTAAAGTGAATTTACTGATGATTCAGTAATCTTTGCTGATTCACCGGAGATTCTGACTTTAGAGGCATTTCATGAGGAGGCAAATCCCTTGGAACTTAAAGTTTCTTGTTCCAAGACCAAAATTTAGGTGTTTGAAGGTTTACTGGATAAAACAGTACAGTCTGTTAATGCGTGTGACAAGGACATTAAGATCTTGGAAAACTTTCAATAATAAAAATTGTTCTACAACTATACCAACGAAACCACCGGGCAGACTCACACATAAACTGAATATCACGAACTCACTCACATCATCATCATCATCATCATCATCATCACACACACACACACATACATTTAGAGTGTATATTCATTGCTCACTCACTTCCATACACAGTCAATCAGTCGGTATCCATGTAATGATGCATATTTTTTTCTCTCTCTGTTATTAGATACAATCTCCTGAACATCACATTACAAGATGTTCACCCTGCTGTGAAGAGTTGGTATTTCACCATCTATAAGGCAAGCACTATCAACTTTTTGTTTTTGTTTCGCCTCTCACAAACAACCTCTCCTGATGGTACTGTAGTGTTTGTTGTGCTTTATGTCAAATGTAACACGAAACAACAAACGAAGGGAGAGAGAGAGAGAGAGAGAGAGAGAGAGAGAGAGAGAGAGAGAGAGAGAGAGAGAGAGAGAGAGAGAGAGAGAGAGAGAGAGAGAGAGAGAGAGAGAGAGAGAGAGTCACAATTATTGTTGTTGTTTTTGTTGAGATGTTGATTTTCTTTTCTTCACAACAGACCACGGTGGAGGCAGACTTCAAGACGTGTCAGGCACACCATGGATTAAGGCATATCAAAGAAGTGGTGAGAGTGTTACGTGTACTGAACGTGTCATTAATTAAAGAGAGAAATGTACAGTAAATGGGAGTAGAAAGATGCTGTCATTCATCTTTTTTCTAATTATACAATGTGGGATTTTTATGGGAATTTATGGGCTATAGGAGACCCATCTAATGAAGACCTTCTAACTGAAAGCCCACTCATTTTGGAACCGTTGCCCAGAGTGGATGCCCAATCTCCTCTTAGACAGTGGCCAAGATTCGAACCCATGCACTCAGGGATCCTAAGGCGCTCAGAGTGCAGGTTGTTTCAATGTACGACGGCAGCCACATCTTTGCAATCAACTTGTTCTATCTTTATAACGAGACGGATAGCAACATTTATTGATCTTCTAAACCTGCTTTCTCTGTTCATGTGAGAATAGTAATGTGGTTAAAAAATACACAAACATCTTCAGTCAAGAGTCTCTGTTACGTTTGTTATAATGTGGGACTGCTCGTTCGTTTCTTTTTGTTCTCAAGAATTGCATCATATAAGCAGTCCGTCATAAAAAGAGACCATATAGATCATGTACATATGGATAACTGAATGATGAATGAAGAGAGAGAGAGAGAGAGAGAGAGAGAGAGAGAGAGAGAGAGAGAGAGAGAGAGAGAGAGAGAGAGAGAGAGAGAGAGAGAGAGAGACCTAACCTAACCTAACCTAACTATCTCGTGGGATTCTGCGACACTGATCTTCTAAAAGTGGTTCCTTTGCTTCCCTTAGTTTCAGGACACACACCTGGAGGCAAACATCACAGTGTCGCATATCACTCTAAAACGTTCCTTTGACCCACATGCCTGTTACTGCTTCGTGGTGAGTACATATATCACAACTACTAAAAACATTACAAAACCTGATAAAAAAAAAACCCTTGAAATCATTTGACTGCTGTTAGAGATACTACACGCAAGTAAAGCATTTTTGTTTCTTTCAACAATGACGTGCACACTGACCCAGGAGTCCTTTTTCTCTTTATATCTAGGATCAGTAACATTCGTGAGTTATCTGATGCAGATTTCCATATATTCTTCTTTCTAATATCAAAATACACTCTTAGATCTTTCTTACCAAATAATCAAAGCCAAACTTTTTTCAAAGCACTTGATGAAAATGCTGAGATAATTATAAGCCTACATGCATCATTTGAAGTTCAACCTTTACTTCATGGTGTGTGTGTGTGTGTGTGTGTGTGTGTGTGTGTGTGTGTGTGTGTGTGTGTGTGTGTGTGCGTGTGTGTGTGTGTGTTGTTTTTTTCTCCCTTGAGGCTTCGGTCTTGACATCATAGAACATTTCCTCTTTTCCATTAACTATCCACACTTTGACAAAATCTGGAGATACATCAGCCCTAGGTGGAAGAAATTCATTATTCATTCCTGTTGATCCATTTGTTTCCTAGGAGAACATTGTGTTGTGCTAACTATTATACCGTGAAGGACTTTGTTAATAAAATAGGTACCGCAATGCATCTCACACCAAAGTAGTGCGTGTATTTCTTGTGCTAACTTCTGTCTCTCCACGTTGACGGTCGACGCACGGACAGATGGCCCCAATCAGCAATATAGATCTACATCCGCCCAACATGTTGTTCAGCAGCAGCACCTGTAAGCCCGGACCACCCTTTCGTGAGGACGGAGTATCATCAATAGAGCATCTGCCAATGCCGTGAGTCCTTACTGTATACTTGTTGCTGTGTTTCCCTATAAACTCCCCTTTTGTCCTTTTGCCGTGTGTGTGTGTGTGTGTGTGTGTGTGTGTGTGTGTGTGTGTGTGTGTGTGTGTGTGTGTGTGTGTGTGTGCATATGTAGGATTCGCCTTTTCGTAACACACCGATGAGTGATGAGTTGTGTGGCCGTGAGAGGGAGCCAAGTGCTTCTTCAATCTACTCCTAAAACGGGTGTCAAACTAATACAACTGGGAACAGCTACCAACACATTTATAACAAATGGGACATCTATCAATATGGGATTGTCACGCGTTAAGGCTAAATGAATCAGATTTACTGCAAAATTATATTGTACTCAACCCATGAAGAAATAGCAATGATGAACATGGCATGTATTTCTACTTATGAATGCTGATGGTGTACCTCGCCCATTGAGGAGAAACAGGATGCACACTGCTGCTCTAATTACCATTATCATTGCCCCGCAGGATATGGGAAAAGGCAGGCTGGGGAGTGCTGATGGGGGTTTTGCTATGCTTGATGGTCATGGCTTTTGTTGCTTTCTGCTCTCCCGTATTTCTCGGCAAAATCCTCAGGCTGAAACAACCTATTGGTAAGTACGAAAACACGCATTCCACTCACCTGCTAAAATACAGCTTCTTTTTATGTTTTAACTAGTAATGACTGCCCAACGTTGAGTTTTGTACATGATCTTATTGAACAAAGTCACAACTTCATACTTTAATAAGTGGAACAGTTTATTCCCACAAATCACGTTCTTTTGTGTTGCCATTCAAAATGATACCCAAACCATCAAGCTTGAGTGGACAGCATAATAGTTAGAAACAACTGGTCATCCTAAAGACCCTGAACAATGAACGCACCTTAGATCCTCCCTGGCTACCACCAAAACAGTGGAAGTGGATATAAGATTAAGTGATGTGTACATAGTAAACACATATTTCGCATTTACTCGTAGTCGCGGGTGCTGAACGGCATTTCTAAGAAGTATCTATGTTTTATCCCCACTACATTCTATAAAAGCTGTAGTGGATGTTTTTAAGGTTCTTTATTTCTCTGATAGTTTATAGCGATGCTGCACTATCAATCAGGAAGCATTTCGATAATCTATGTGCTCCTACAAAAGTTCATAAGAAGTTCTGAGCGGTTTAGAATACAAAACATAGTGTATTTCTCTTGATTATCCTATAATAGCGGTATAACCAGGTACTTTCTGAAAAGTTCCGTGTTTCTCTATTCCTACAGTCAAAGAGGACCCCTTTGAAAGGATACCGCTCTCTTGTGACTCTCAGGTGCTGCTTCTCTACGCTCCAGACATCGCAGACAGCCAGGACTTGAAAAATATGAAAAATAATCTTCTGACTTCCTTTACGGTAAATAACACATCTCTGGTGGCCGAAGTGAACAGGATTACTTTTCATTATGAATTTTTCAGTTATTTAATCCTGATTTTATTTGCCTTTTTTTTCCTTTTAGCATTTACGTTACGCAACTCAGCTGAAGAATAAAGGTGAATCTCTAATTTTACCGAACTGCCTACACTGTTGTGAAGGCAAAACCGAGATGTGATCTCAGCCATGTTGAGTCCGTTAATGCCTTCTGGATGCGATAGTAGAAAAAGCAAAACCGATGTGTGGTATCGGCCGTGTTGAGTCCGCTAATGCTTATTCTAGTGAAGGTGAAGGAAATCCACTCTTGTCACTTTCTCTAATTTATTCACCTTACATCTTTGGTATATGTTTAGATTTTCATTAGTAATATACATTAATTAAATATGATTATGGTGTGAGATGTGTGTAAGATGAGTGTAGTGTTAAGAATGGATGATGGTTGAAAGGAATATTTATGTGCGTTCAATGTGTATGTTGGTTTGTGTATGATGTGTATGTAGAACGGATGAAATGATATATAAAGGAATGATATATTATACATATGAAATAGTCTGCGCTTAAGACAGATAGGGAATGAGAGAATGGTATATTTAAGGGCAGACTGAAGTAGTGTGCTGCTACAGTATATTTAAGGGCAGACTGAAGAAGTGTGCTGCTACAGTATATTTAAGGGCAGACTGAAGTAGTGTGCTGCTACAGTATATTTAAGGGCAGACTGAAGTAGTGTGCTGCTACAGTATATTTAAGGGCAGACTGAAGAAGTGTGCTGCTACAGTATATTTAAGGGCAGACAGTGTGCTGCTACAGTATATTTAAGGGCAGACTGAAGTAGTGTGCTGCTACAGTATATTTAAGGGCAGACTGAAGTAGTGTGCTGCTACAGTATATTTAAGGGCAGACTGAAGTAGTGTGCTGCTACAGTATATGCATATGGCAACATGCACTTGTTATAGTATAGGAGCATAATTAGGGGTGGACGAGACTAAAATATGCATTATGTTGACCCACAGGTATACGATTTGTTTGACCGCCCTAACCACAACCAATTAGCCGACCAATGCGGCTGGACAGAGGAGGTGTTGTTGCCGACCTCTGGAGTGAAGAAAGTGGTGGTGGAGTCTGTGGGACTGCATGAAAAGATTGCTTCTCTGCTCCAGTCTAATAACGGTACGGTTATGAGAAAACACGCGGAGTCAGAGTCAGTCTCTCTCTCTCTCTCTCTCTCTCTCTCTCTCTCTCTCTCTCTCTCTCTCTCTCTCTCTCTCTCTCTCTCTCTCTCATGTCCATATTTATTGCTATTCTTTCAGATGTGATCTATCTTGGCTCTACGGAATTTTTTTTTAACGTAAACAAGGTGAAGCTGGGTAAAGGCAACAAAAAACAATGAAAATAAAAAAAGAAAGCCCACTACATTGCTATCTCCCTTATAGATCAAAAGAGTTAGCCGAAAGTCAGGGACAAATATCATGAAACCTCCCTCCCTCTTAAACAGTCAAGTCATAGGAAGTTGGAAATCTAGAAGCAAGTAGTGAGTTCCAAGGTTGACCAGTGGCTTGAGGTACAGACACCCACGACTCACACCCACCCATTTATCCCCACAGAAACTTCGATGGATGTGACGCTACCCAAGAAACCTGTACATGATAAGACTGCGGAAAACCTCTTCACATTTGCTCTCAGGACTATCATCGCCAGCCTTCAACATGACTACTCGTCTGTGTTCGTGGTCAGGTAGGGTTTCAGTGGTCACCTTTACAGATTGAACTCTTTCACTGCGACGTACACCACAACACACTCCTAAAACAGCGAAATCTGAACAAAAATCGACCCAATAGATGGAAAAGATGATTGAAAAGAGTGTATTGGACAGTCTTGAGTTTATAGAATGGTTTGAGATGGCAGTGAGTTAAGGCAAAAGATCTCGGCGGTGGTTTGTTGATAAGTAAGATGAAGCAAATTGCAGGAAAAGTGTTACCTTGATATGCTACTTGAAATATCTTGTTTACCCGACGGACATTCTCGTTGAGGTATACTTATTTTCCCCATAAATCGTCACAGCTGGCTTAACTCCTTCATTAAAAGCATGAATATCGATGCATGAGATTGGTATCATTATCTACAAAAAAAAAAGTAATACATGCATAAGAGTATATTTCTGCAATTTCTACCGAGATTAAAGATTTAAGCTAAGTATAGAGCAAGTAAAGATGTCGTAAAGTGATCAGTTATTAAGGTGTAAGATGGAGCAACAAACGGCAGAGGAGAGAATTAAACTTCCCATTGATTCGTCTTACAGATTCACGGACGAAGTGAAGGATGCAGTTTCTTCTTCTTTGGTGCAGATGCGACGATACAAATTCCCGGATCATTTCTCGGAACTCTCAAAAGACTTGAAAAAAGCAAAGTGTATGAATGTGTGCTGAGAGATAGAGAGATAGATAGATAGAGATAGATAGACAGAGATAGATAGACAGATAGATAGATAGATAGATAGAGATGGATAAATAGATAGATAAATAGATAGATAGATAAATGGATAGATAGATAGATAGATAGATAGATAGATAGATAGAGAGAGAGAGAGAGAGAGAGAGAGAGAGAGAGAGAGAGAGAGAGAGAGAGAGAGAGAGAGAGAGAGAGAGAGAGAGAGAGAATACAAACCATTGCAGTTAATAAAAAGAGAAGATTATACATCATTGAAGTTCCCGAGGGGCTGTCTACCCTGAGCGTTCCGTCACAGCATGGAGTTTCTCTTATTTTTAAGGTGTTTCCCCCTGAAATTCTCACACAATTTTAATGATCGGTAGTACAAAGAGGTGATGGTTCAAGATCTCAAGTTAGACCTTAAGAAACGTGTGTCCCTTTCCCACGGCGAATAACACGTGTTCTTTTCCTATTCTGTTGCCTGTTTTTGCATCAAGGACGGAGGATGGGAGGGAAGAATGTATGCGCGTTTCATATTTTCCACTCATACCGCTCTTTTAGCCAAGGTGGAATCAAAGTTTCTCGTCTTATCAACTCCACTCCTCTGATTAGCTGTTTTTTGCTCTTTCTCCTGTATTTTTTACACCTACTGCTCTTGTGATCTTGCTAACTGTGTCCTTTTCTGCCTCTTTTATATGATTTGAAATTTGTTTGTTTGTTTGTTTGATTGATTGATTTCTTTAGAGCCTAGTAATTCACCGGCCTTTTTTGTTTCATTGTTGCTTCTTTTTTTTATCATAAGTAACTTTGCAATAACCTTTATTTATTTTATTTTATTTTATTATTTTTTAAAGAAGGTTCTACTTTTCCTCTGAAATTATTTAGTTTCATTTCATTTTTCCTTCAACTATGAACTATACATTATGTACAAGTATATGGTTAAGAGTCATCATTTACTGTATTGTGATAGGATACACAGATGTTGGGAGTTTGGGTTTCAGTAATGGCGAAACCAGTCGCGAATAAACTCAATTCCCTACAGCTGTGCTTCCTCTCACCTCCCCCACTAACCTGTCTAAATATCTATATATGTATTGCAATAGTTAGGGAAATAACTACTCTAACAAAGAATAAATAATGTGATTCCAAATTGCAATAGTTAGGGAAATAATTACTCTGTAACAAAGAATAAATCATGTGATTCCAAATTGCAATAGTTAGGGAAATAATTACTCTGTAACAAAGAATAAATAATGTGATTCCAAGTGCATTAAACATTTGAATGCCAAACCATTATACGTACATTTATTGTTTCACTTTTTAATTCCATGTAAAGATAGTGATTTCTACAGAACAGCTTAATGAGGGTGAGGCGAATGTTCAACCGCGCGACCGACTCACAACATTGCGTCTACGGAGACCACGATATCGGTGCTGACATGAAGTAGTATCCATACTGACCTTGCTCTGACCATGTCACGCCAACCGGGAGAACGTGATATACGTGTCGAAGGTATGGGTATGGGTTTTGTTTTGTTGCTGGTGCGATACATTCTCCTTGGTAGATGCAGCAGCGATGCTAGACATGCAAACTCATAAACTGTCATTATTATTACTAGTTTACTGTGTGTATTCAAGATTATGATGGTGCCACCTTATAAGTTCATTGATAAGCAATTCAATTTCAGTGACTGTACCCCAGTGCATGATATGAATAGATCATATATTATTCATTCACAACTCTTATGGTTTCAATGTTGTGTGTAGTTTTTGAGATGCGGAGGAGGAAGAGGAGTAGTAGTAGTAGCAGGAGGAGGAGAAGGAGATGGAGGAGGATGTTCCAGCAATGGCAATAGTGGAGTTTTTAATGGCACTCACTATTCTTGTTTACTTTCTTTAGCTATTTCCTTCCTAACACATATCCCCAAACTGAAGCAATATCAATTCGATCAATATATGAAATACTTCGATGACGTTTTGATGCTCCTGTCGATATAATGAGTCAGAGGTAATTTTGCCGTACAAGCGATTCATGAAGCTGTCTCGAAACTCAATTAAGATCGCTTCGTTCAGTCGTTTCTTCGCAGTGTAAATAGTTTATTGATTTAATTCAGTTTAGTGTTTCCTAGCCATTTCCAGAGTTTTGTCTCACGATACATTTCTTGAGGAAAGTTGGTCGGTCAACGACACACATTTCAAATATCATTTTTCTTGGAATTTCAAGGCTGTCTCAAGTGTGGATCCAACATTCATTAATGCTTCAATTACTGTTTCATTCATTGTAGGTACGTAACAGACAAATCACAAAGCAGTTGGTGAACATGAAACCTCCGGAGGCACATTATATAATAGATAATTTGAAGTTCCATAGATTCAATTAGTTACCTTTCTTTTAAGATGCTTTACAGCTTATTTTCCCTAATGTAATCGAATGTGGTTCACCTAAACAAGCAGAGAAACAAATTGTGCATGTGGCTAATTCGGACTATATTATAGAGTATAAGTAAGTCTAGAAATAATGTAGTAAGACAGGGAAACACAATGACTATTCATCATCTGAGAGCCACAGTCGCTCAGGGTGGAAGATAATGTAAAATGCACGTGACACACGCACGCACACACACACAAAAAGATCAGGAATTGATACATATCCTGAAGGAAGAAAGACAACAACTACAATAAATGGTGTTTATTATGATGGACTGAAACACATGTCTACTATTTTTTTCTTAGTACTAGTGATTAGAGATAACATTGTGCATACAAGGTATTGCATACAAGTTTTCTGAGCCTCTTCGCAAAATAATATTTCAAGTCCTGCTACTTTGTGTAGGAAGACAGATTTTAGAAGAAGAAAGCAATAACGTATAAAACTGTACTTATCTTGGAAACAAGAAAAGTAAGGTAGTAAGAAAGTAAAAGTAGTTATCTCTAGGGAAAAAAATGAATTTAATGGTTATTAGTCAGCTTGTCACACACACACACACACACACACACACACACACACACACACACACACACACACACTATGCAAAATAGACGTGAAGTGGGGATTAATGTCAGTTTCGCAACCTTTGTCAGGACGATCACATAACAGTAAGAGGGACGGACAGATAAATATTTATCACAGAAAGCACCTATTAAATAAGCACAGAGGAGTAAATGGTACTTACAGTCAGCAAAAGATGTAGCACAACTGAAAAGACCAGGTTTGAATCCTAACCTAAAAGAGACTGAGACTGGGTTTGGTTTAGTTCGCGCCGTATACAGCCAGTGTTCCCCGGCCATGACCAAAATAATACCTTATATCAGTCTTACTGCTGACACTGCAGTGGTGTGTAGGAGAGACCAGCCTTGCGCAGTCTCGTCCTGCTCTGGTCTCATGTACTGATAAATTGATTAAAAAGAAAATTACATAATGCACACACACACACACACACACACACACACACACACAAAAAAAAAAAAAAAAAAACGAATGAAATCATGTGCGTGGGTTCAGCAGCAGTAATGTCACTTCACATTCGGTGAAGTATCATATCATCAGTACTGAAAACATTATATTATAACACCTCCTTTATCGAATACGTTATTCCATCACTCCTCACAGAGTAACATTCTTGGCTTAAATGTAGGCACGTGTATAATATCACATGCAAAATCAACCAAAGTCATATTTCAATAAGCCTCTTTGTAAAAACTTATACCATAAACGAGGCTAAAATACAAACAAACACAAGACTGTCTCACCGGAAACAGCTTCCGTGGTGCTGTCAACATTACCAATCCCTGCATGCATCAACACTGTGGTGATAGATAACACACACACAAGAGTGATGCGAGGACTTTGTCTACAACTTAAACTACTGGTTTGTTTCTTAAGCACTCGTACTTCTGGTAATGTTACTCTGAAACATTCATACTCATTCGGAATCATTGAGATATTCTTCGTCACAATAATATTAGTCAGTACTCTCGCAAAGAAGAGTACAAATAAGCCTTAATCTAGTTCGTTGGTCAATTCATTAAACAAGGCAAGGTTCTTCTCCTGACACTTGTAAGCCACCTCTTTGCTGACAGCTGCCGTGGAGTAAGCAAACTGCAGTCGCGCTTGTCCACGAAAGCTGAACAGTCCTATGCCCACAGAAACCTTTTCGTTGTGGAAGGTCATGTAGTTTGCTGCTGCAGACAGCTGAACGCACTTGCCAGCGCCTGCATAGGATGTGCGGGGTGAGTACAGATTTGAGAAAATGTAGTCACAGGAAGGCAGCTGCCGGAGAACGCTGTGTGTCTCGTGTGTGTAGTCTTGGGGCCTAAGCATTGCTTCCAACACTCTCTCTTCACAATTATGGTTTCTCTTGATTTTGTCTCGGAGCTCTGCGTCCAATGTCTTGACGTACTGCCAGAATTGTTTCTTTACGTCTCGGGGTGTAGCAGTGCTCTGGGTCATGGGAAGGGCGTGGAAGCCTAGAGGGATGTCCTGGGAATTCTTTATGAGACGGCGGGAGTCTACAGGATGGCTGCTTGACAAGTGGTAGACGTCCTTGTCCAGCCCTGCCTCCTGCGCCATCTCTACCAGCGCCGTGTTGATGACCGCAGTGAAGCCAGCGTTGATAGTGGCACCAATGGAGCGACACTTGGCGGCAAACTTCTCCATGCGCCGGGTGTCGAGGATGACTGGCGGCAGGTTCTTGGTGGTCCACTCCCCCGTTTTAGGCAGACCAAAGGTCTCCATGAGCAGAGGAAGGCGCTTGCTTCCCACATGCTGCCTGAGTGCCTTCACCAACCTCTCTGGGTCCTGGAGCAGTGCTGCTCTAATCCTGGCCACCTCCTCCCTCTCCTCAACGCCCTCACGCAGCTCCCCGACCTTCTTTTTGCTTACGGGCAGGCCTTGCAGGAGGCTGTCCAGGATGTCAATCAGCAGCTGCGTCACCATCATCACGACCATTCCGTCGTTGGCAGCGTGGTGCAGGGTCAGCACAATGTGGCACTGGTGAGGGAAGGCTGCCTTCACCTCTGGGAATTGACACTCAGCGTCCTCAGGGCACGGCAAGAGACGGGCTTTCCACAGCGGGCCGTCATGGAGGTTGAACGGCGAGTCCCTCACCAAGACGTGTTGCTCTTCCAAGTCATCGCCGCTCACCACCTGAAAGGATTCACCCACGCTGAACACCACTAGGACCACATTCTCTATGCCCCCCCCCCCAAAAAAAAAAAAAAAAACTCTCTAAATGGAAACAAGCACACACTGGGTGTAGCCAGACTGGCCTCAGAATAGCAATGGATAGTGTCTCTAGACTCATGTACAAGTCACTGGCACGCCACGCAGTGTTCAGTGAGTGACAGTCTGTCCCTTGCCAAGTACAAATCACTGGCACGCCACACAGTGTTCAGTGAGTGCCAGTCTGTCCCTTGCCAAGTACAAATCACTGGCACGTCACGCAGTGTTCAGTGAGTGCCAGTCTGTCCCTTGCCAAGTACAAATCACTGGCACGCCACACAGTGCTCAGTTGGTGCCACTCCTGTGCTAGACCAGGAGTGCCTCAGTCAGGCGGCCACAGATGAGTGGCTCTAACCTGCAGCCACACACAACAACTATGAATGCCTCGAATTAAACATTATGTTCATTTGTCACCAAGAACTACCACAGCAGCAGTGCTGTGTGCTGCTGTAGTGATGCTGTACCTGAAAGTCCAGCTTGCGTTCCGGCATGTCAGCGAGCCACAGCTGCCCGTCACGCAGCCGGAAACACAGCCTGAGGGATTCCACCTTGCTGTGAAAAAAATACACCGGATGAAGATAATCTGACTGCCATGAATGACAATTAATGACATTCATTTTTTCCTATTTTTGTGATTACTTCCCTGAGAATCTTGAAATGAAATGCAGTCTCATCTGCCACCAGAGCAAGAAATTGTCAATAAATAGAACAGACCCACTCGTCGTGACAACAGTGAGGGAACCTATGGTAATCGCAGGCTTCACCATCTGCACATTCATTCACGAAAGCGTGACCACTTGAGGCTCTTCACCTCACGGCAGGGCACCTGTGTATCACATCTCCAAGCTGGCCTCGCAAGTGGTTGCCGTAGCTTATCACCCACCTGCCTCTGCTTTACTTATCTTCCTTCAGTGCATCATAAGGTTCCTCTCTGGTCTTCCTCTCTTCCTGCTGCCTGAAGGCTCCACTTCCACCACGCTTCTCCCAACGCACTCTTCATCTCTTCTCTGTACAACCACATCACCTCAGCCTTGTCACGCTTCTACTTTTGTCTCTAAACGTAATCCCCCAACAGTCCCTCTCTCTAGTCACAACAATTTTTCCATCCTTTCACCTCAAATGTGAATTCCAATCTAGGATTCAACTGTCTTATCAATCTTATCATTATTTAGTCAGGGTTTTCTAAAATAGAATTTTTTTTACTAACATTCAACATTCCTTTTCTTATCAGATAATAAATAAGTCTTGCTATCTTATATGCTACCTTTCATGGCCTTTTTTTGTTCCTGCCTTGCTTGAGTAATAAGACGTAACTTTCATTGTACTCTACTTACTCGTAGAGGTGTTGGAGCGCTTCCTCCACCAGGGCGGGGGTGATGGGCTTGGAGGAGTTGAGGGTGAGGGTGGTGGTCTGCCTGGTACTCACCTCCACCCGCGCCACCATGCCGCGCATCTTGTCGTCCGCTGCGAACCTCCATCGCAGCACCTCTTCTCTGTGGGAGGAAAGCACACACAAGGTTATACTGAAGCACAGGCTGCACTGCTCTGGACCTGCGGCTGAGACAGGCCAGTGTGTGGGTGTGTGATGTGCTGGGAGGAACAGACCTATGAATGAAATACCCAGATAAGTTTTTTTTTTTATCTATACAAAGTGGGCTTTTCATGGGAATTTATGGGCTAAAGGAGACCACCTTATGGCGACCTCCTATCTTGGGAACCGTTACCCCGAGTGGACGCCTAATCTCCACTCAGACCGTAGCCAGTATTCGAACCCTTGCCCTCGGGGATCCCAAAGCCTCCGGAGCGCAAACGGTTCCATTGTATCACGGCGAAGTGGTAAGGTTTTAGTTAGTGTCTTGCTACCGTAACGTGTGTGGATGTCCCCGCGTGGACATCACTGGAGGCAAGACGCAGATTTTATGTCTCTGCCTCATGTAGTGAATGACACACATTAGAACAAAAAACGAGGGAGGTACAAGAAGTCATTAGGTTTATATGTGGTAAGAAAATATCTAATTATACATAATATTTTCACTTATCGTCATCATCATCTATAAATTTGCTTAATCATCTTTTGAATCACCCACCTTGATAACTCAACAAACAACCTGAATCCTGAATATGTAGCACATTTATTTACCTCTCCATTTGAGAACCAATTATTTCCTATCTTTTATGACTTAACCTTTTGAACTTTGAACATGATTATTTCTTATCGTATTCTGATTACTGACCTTGACAATCCTCCGTATGTCACCTTGTTATATACCCCCTACAGCCCACACCAATCAAAGAACACACACACACACACACACACACACACGTAGTAGTAGTAGTAGTAGTAGTAGTAGTAGTAGTAGTAGTAGTAGTAGTAGTAGTAGTATTTGTAGTAACATATTAACAAAATTTGGGTATACATCAAATTTAACTTTCAAATAATATACAAAAGCAGACCTTGTCCAATCATAATCAGTGCAAAATAAATCTGGTAAAGAACTAAACTTACTCTGCAGGTCTGGGTGAGGTGGCCATGGCCTTGGAGAGGGAGGGTGCCTTGGGTCAGTGCAAAATAAATCTGGTAAAGAACTAAACTTACTCTGCAGGTCTGGGTGAGGTGGCCATGGCCTTGGAGAGGGAGGGTGCCTTGGGTGCCACGGGTGTCACAGGTGCTGGATGACGGGCGGCGGCTGAGGTGGCAGTGGTTTGTAGTGATCTGTGCCCATTCACGACAGCTGCCGCCCACGCCCGAGACGCTCTTTGACTCACTGTGCGGAACATAACCTGAGAGAGAGAGAGAGAGAGAGAGAGAGAGAGAGAGAGAGAGAGAGAGAGAGAGAGAGAGAGAGAGAGAGAGAGAGAGAGAGAGAGAGAAATATATTAAAACCAGTCTTTTAACTTTTCATTGTGTTTTGGTACATCTTTCATTATTTGGCTACCACTCTGAGACATATTTTTTATTCTACGTACAGCCACGTTCAGAAGTTATGAAATACTAGCTTTTTTTTTGTATATTTTTCTGTCATCCCTGTCTCCCTTAAAGATATTTGTAAAGACTCCACAGATTGCTTTTAGTGATGTGAATTGCTGCATATAGCCATGAAAGGTCAATATCCTACTTTTTCATATCTGACATATAATTTCTTTTCCTAGATATTAGTGAATATTACCGGTGGTGGCGAGCGTGCCGAACTCTAGAAGCTGTTCACGGAGTCCAAGTGTGGGCGACTGTGATGAGGCGCACCAAACACTGGTAATATAGCAAACTGACCGTAACTCACCGAATCGGAAGATGTGGTAATGTAACGCTGCCTGACACTTGTGATTGGCGCTCACCATTCTATGGGAGGAGACTAAAACGCTGCTGCTCACGCCTCTTATCGCACAATGATAAAACTCCAGAACAGTAACAAACCGCTATAAAAACAAACGACTTATCGAAAATGACTGGCGTTATCAAACTGATGTAAGTTTTTTACCGTTTATGTAAGAGGACCACTGGACAAGGGCAACGAAGGGAATGAAAATGGCTCATTGATGTGCCATCCCTAGGAACAGTAAAGAAAAAGAAAAAATATATATATCATAAAAAGATTACAGAATAAGTTTCTTGAAGTCTGCCTCTTGAACGAGTTCAGGATAAATATCTAAAGAAAAATAACCACTGAGATATATCATGATCTGACAATTACATATGCA